>JAJIZL010017321.1:450090-464498 GCA_023969395.1 Amblyomma maculatum | reverse complement strand
GCAAAGTGCCAACTGCCACCTGGCACAGGTATGCTCTTCATTTTTCATTGACAGAGCAAACAACGCCCACGCCCTATTTTGTGCTGAACGGGGCTTTAACACGGTCGCATTATTAAATGACTGCAATAATTACATAATGGAATCAAAACATCGATGACGATTTAAACCTGCTCAGTTTAAAGGGCCATTGATGGCCCTACATTAACTGCGTGCCTTTAAACCACCAGGTTTAAAGGCTCCCCTTGGAACATCCTTAAAAAGCCAATTCTTCACATGCTACACTTTTAAGCCAATCCAGGCGTAGCCTCTACTGGTTTCAAACTGCGCACATTTTACGCCGGCCTACGGATGACACCATCTTTGCTAAACACATCCAGGCTGCATGGTTAGGTTCTCATTCCAACAGTGAACTGACTTACACTGCGTTTCGCTCACCCGTGCAGATTTTAATCCACGTCAGGTAAGGAGAACCTTTGTGTTACCTCTCAACAGCTCTCGAGCTTTATAGGGAAGCCGGCCGCAAGGGCAGCTGAAACAATAATATGCTGCGTATATACTCTTGGCAGAGTATGTACATGTGTGGGTGCACCTTTCGCTGTGTGTATAAACTTCAAACTTGGCTTGTTTATCAATTTTTTTTCTAGGTATTTTACTTTCCAGTTTCTAAACTATTGCATCAGTGTACACTCTATTAATACAACCAGCTCGTTTTGTCACTTTTGTGCGTCAACATAATTTAGTAAGGTTTTGTGTTTCTCTTTTCCTGAGCCTTAATCTGGGCAATTAGAAACAAAAAAGCCGAAACCAGGATAAAAAAAAAAAGCAAGAATGTTTCACCAACGTTTACTCCTCGGACCAGCGTTCATTATGAGTACGGAAAGGTATTGCGCATGGCTCTGAGATGCCCCAAGGCAGAAAGGACACATCGAATGATAAGAGCAAACTCTCTTTGGGCGCTCACAATGTAGACAGCCGTGGCACGAAAGTTGAATTCAATGATTAGATATAACCACAACATGATTAATTGGTACACAGAATACTCGAGCCCCGCCGCGGTGGTGCATTGGTTAGGGTGCTCGTCCACTATGCAAGGATGCGGAAATCCCGGCCGGAGCTGCCGCTTCTCGATGGAGGCGAAAAGCAAGGCGCCCGCGTGCTGTGCGATGTCAGTGCACAGCAAAGATATTTGCGTTTAATGTACAAAGAGCCTCCACCATGGCGGCTCTTACAGCCAGGGTTTCTTTGGGACGTTAAACTTCATAAACCAACCAACCATAATGCTATAATACTTCTTTAGCAGCTAGTCGGCTCCTCACAGCTTTGCCCCGTTTGTATCCTGTACACAAAAGCACGCACTCGGCACAGCTTATGTTTCACACGGTGTTTCTTCAACGTTTGACCACTTTTGCCAACCCCACTCTTTTTTTTATTACCGTTATCACTGCGTGCTGCAAGGGTTTTTTAGATTCAATGAAAAGTTTTCCTACTCAAAGCATTCTGCTTTGTCAATGAGGTTATGCTTTATTTCAACCTTGTAAAACCCTGTTGTAGCTTCTTCGGGCTAAGTGCGGCCGCCACTAAATGAAAAGTAAACAAATAAATAAACAAAATGAATGCATCTATAACCTATCTGTGCCCACAAGGAAGGCTGTGCACAACCAGTGCAGGGATGCAAATGTCAATGCGAATCAAAGATCATTCTCGTACGCGCAAAGAGACCTAAACGCCTCTTTATGGAAATGGGGCGACTTTCACAAGAAAAGGGGATTGCGCTTTGAGCCCTGGTAGATAAGTACACACCCCGTCCTATCCTGCTCGCCACGCTCATTCGCCCTCTCCTCCACTCTCTCCTTCTCCCTTTTCGCCCATTATTTTCCCTCGTCCCCCTTGAAGTCATCTTTATTCGTGCCAGCGCAGGCGCCACGCTGGTCTTAAATGTCGCCATGTAATGAGCTCGGTATTACAAGAACCCTTTCTGTCCCCTCTAAGCTTCTTTCCATCGCTGCTTTTGAGAATCTTAGGCCTGCCTTATCGTTACTAAGCTTTCAGAGAGCTCGACTGCCGGCCCGCAGCCCAGCAGGGCTGCGGAGCGTTTATCTGTATCGTTTGAGGCAGCAGTGGACGACCAGTTCAAAGCCCGCCCATCTAAGGAGCGGCCTCCGAATTTGAGCCTTCGCTGCGTTCAGAGATGTATAGCTAAATTATACTTTTCTTACGCTTGCTAGTTTTCTTCTGCATGATCACTTATTACTGAAATCAGTGTCCCTGCCGAAAAAAGTTTTGCTCAAAGATGTGGCCAGCTCTATCTGCCTGCTGCATGGCGTGCAAGAACGTCGCTGATGGCATTGTGAACAAGAATCACCACAGTTCTGAACATAAACTCGAACGCTGCAATAAAGCAACCTATAACCATCTGTTCGTTTAGAAGCCAACAGTTTATGAAACCAAGGAATGCTTAGCCCAGTGTCTTTATTTTTTACACTTTCGTTAACGAGTAGAGAACTAGCAGTGTATTAATTTTATAGCTAAGGAATATTGATTATATAGTTGGGGAAAAACAGCCATATATCGTTAAGGTTGCTTTTGTCACGAGTCAGAGAAAAATGTGCTAAGTGAAAGAGCTGATTAGAGGCAGGAACCCTTCCTTGCCTACAGTTTTACAGGGGGGAAATGAACAAAATTAAAACATGAATCATGAAGGCGTATAGGAAATCCTTAGGCGTCATCAAATACGTCTCGACAGAGAAGGTTATGAACACGGAGGCTTATGGCATCTATGCGAAGTGGAGCGAAATCATGCTGAGATTTTTGATAGGAAGACGTAAAAACAATGGCTGCTGGTAGAGTGCAATCGGTAAAAATGGAATACTGGGCAGATTACGAGAGCGAACACAACTCTGACATTGAGAGCAAAACAAGAAGAAATGGATTGGTGAGTCCGGTGCCCGGAAACGTGGGCATGACCAACCGTGAAGATGGAAGGCGAGATTGTCAGTTTGGTAGGTTCTTAAATAATAAAGAGATAGTTTCGTATGTGGATACATCCAAGTACAGAACGAGAGAAAATGCAAACCCGGTATTATCAGTGAACGCGAACAGAAAGATAATCACCGATGCGTCAATGCGTCAGTATCCACAAAGACAACGCACGCAGCGGAAGGGATTGCCATAGCCCTCCCTGACTGATGCCAACCGGCAGGGGCTGATTTAAGTAGATAGTGGCGGACTTTGAGGCTTCAACGAGATCATAGAAAGATGGAAGGATCGGCCGCAAAGCCGCGAGGATTCTTTCCGAACAAAGCAACGCAGACACGTACGCAACTAACTGCACAAACGTTCAAAGCACCATACCCTGGCTCACCGACACTGAGGTTGAGGAAAATGTCACCACAGGCATCGTTTTGCGACAGTTCAGAAACCGGAGTCCAGGTTTGCCAGTTGAACCTTTCAACGCAACGAAACCTTACGGGGAGGCAACGATGGCGCTGTTTGAAGCATGCAACAACGCCTCCTGGCACCCAGTTCTCATCGCTGACAAAATAAGAGCTGCCGTAGGCTAGTTCTTTAATACCACGTCTTTAGCTGACAGCACCTTGGTTTCTTCTCATACAAGGTGAACCACCTGCAGATAAATATAGCACAATCATCTGAAACGCCTCGTTATGCCTCGCCGTCGTGTTCTTGCGCCACTACCTGGATGTCCGAGACCTTCACATGGTCACAGAAAGTGGCTTGAATCGTCCCTTTCAGTGGAATAATATCCCCTACACTCTACGTGAACACTGCCACCTGTGTGTTATATTGAGGTTTACGAAGTATCTCCTTCAAGTTCATGAGCCGTTAAACGACGTCCTGATTCAGTCTTCAACATCGGTGCCATGGTGCCTAAGCCACCAGTGGACATATGGAGCTATCAGTCGGGAATATCACCGACTCGACAATGCATCGGTTTAGTTCTTTGCGTCCCCGTTGTACACCAACTGCTTACGTCTGTTTTTAACGTGGCGCTTTGAAGAGCCTGTTCTCTAAAGAATTCGGTGAGGCCAACGCGAGTATTGTCGGCGAAGTCAGGTGACCTCTGGCAGGTTGCATTTGTCTGGTCATATGGTCGATAGTGGTTGGCCGATACGTTGGGCGATGTCATAAGACCACGTCACATGACCAAGCCAAGAGCGAATGGATACTCGGGTCATTTCTTCGAGTAGGAGGGTTAGACGTCGAGCGTTACGGTCCCCTTGAATCCCGGGTCTGACACTGAGCTCCCAGGCAACTCAGGCCCGTTCTTGTGACTTGGTCAAAGCGAGGCCCTATGTTTACGTCGGGTTGGCTTTACTAGACTACGCTAAGGAGCACGCGCGTGATAACAGAAGTACAAAGTAAGGTACTTAGTGATTAAGTGGATAGCAAGTGGCGCGTTGATCTAGAAAGGAAGTCGCAGAAGAGAGCCACTAACTATCGGGCGTCATACTCTTAAATACTGAGCTTAAACCTCCTCCACATCCCTCCCACGTAAATAACGTGCGCGACATGTCCTCTGTTCAGTGGAACTCTGGTATTGGCTTTTCGTCGCGAACGTATTGATCCCCTCCACAACATGAGCCGCCCTAAAATGCAAAACTTTGTTACGGCTGGCTTCTTTCGGCCAGAGATGGATGCCAACGCCTCGCTGGGTTCGAAAATATTTTCAATGACATCGATTCTTGCTACGCCAATCAGGCCGTGCCCCTTTTTCGGTTCCGGGGTACGCGGTCAAGTCAAGTTCACATGGATATTGCTGATTCCCTACCGAACTGAAGTGAAGCCTCTTGGGTGGTCACGTCTGTGGCGTACTTGTTACATTGGCCGGACACATTTTCTGTTACTGACAGCACGACAGTGAGATCTGCGCTGTAGTCTTCACGCCGGTCTGGATTTCTTGATTCGGTGACCCGTCGAATGACATATACCCGACGTCGGAATGCTACCTGTTTTTGTCTCATAGCGTTTTTAATCACGAATTGCAAAATATTTATAATAACATTAACGTTAAAGAAGAATAGATAATGATTAGTCATTATTTTCATCTCTATCAGCACGTTTTTAATTTATCCAATTACGGCAATGAATTAAATAAACACTTATGCTGGTGAGCGTAGTTAGACGCGCTATGTGTTTGGAAGGCAAGTAGCGGTCGTCAATAAGCTACCTGTCGAACGCATCTTGGAAGTTTATCCCAGAGGAATTGCATTTATGACGTTTGTTTACAGTCAAACCTTCAAGCCCTTTAACAAAAGGGCCTCTAACAAACATAAAGGAATCGCGAATACCGAAGAAAGTGGGGCTGCGTGGGAAGGAAGTCGCAGCAGAGGAATGAAGGCGGTGACCCTAATGGCACGGGCATTTTCAGAAGACAAACCTCGCAGGTCGTCGGAAGACGACATAAGGCGAAAGTTCCTACCGATGCACCCCATTAAAGCTTGTTTACGAAGAAAAACTGCGGAAACGACGGACGGCATTCAGTGCTAACGAGCAGCGTCCTCAAGACGCAATTCAGAGTTCTGAAAGACGTCCTTCGCAGAAGAAGAAAGCTAAAGACGGCGGGGCAGACGATGAAAAAAAAAGGCAAGCAAAAGAAAAAATAAACTGCAATAACGGAACACTAGGGAGAAGGGGGGGGGGGGGACGGCAGCCATCGCTTTTGCAATTTGGAAGTGCCGTAACAAGAAAAGATGAGTGGGCAACAATAACAATAAACAATTCATAATTGCCAATACAAACGTGAAATAACTTTGCCTGTGATGATAGCTGCGATGATAACTTGTTGTCTCAGCGTGTTTTAGTTTATATCGTTGCTGGCTGAGGTTTTCCGGCATTTGCGCAACACTTCTATGTAAGGCGTCTACTGTTGCATTGAAATATATTATAACCAAGAGATTATTTAATGCTCAACACGCTAACTCTGATAGTTGATTTTGTAGTGCTTTTAGAAGCACAGGTACTACGAGGGCGACATCAAACGTCTATTTAAACAATCAATCAATGGTCAGTGTGACTGAGGCCTATTTGACACCGCTGCCATTTGAGTAACCTGTAACCCTGTGCCATTTGAGGCACCGGGTTGCTGCCGGAGATTTTGATTATGACATACAACGACGCTGCCACATAGGATCTCTATGGAAATGTTTTTAATAAGTATACCTATAATACAGCGAAAGCTTTCTTTGCCACTTTCTTGCCCCCACTGCAAACAATGCGCAACTAATAGAGAGAAATAACAGAGCCACAGTGAATGAACCGATTACGCTCACCATGAAGGAAGGAAGCATATGCGAGGTATACGCTATCCCAGCTGCATAACAAAAATTTGATGAAAGTCATGTTCTTTCGCAAAACCTTCTGGGCTTCCTCGGTTAGATCTCATGCGTCATCTGCATCACCCATATCGACTGCTGTTCACAGAGCCAACCGGGTAGAGTTTAGAATTTGCGTTTTTATGTAATATTGCTTTTAATGAATAACGAAAGGTTTTCAAGGCTTGCAGTGAGCGATAATCTTAACTGTAGCGTGTTTATTTCATTCAGCATGCTGTAGTAAGCATTTTGTAAGCCCGCGGCAGCTGACAGTGTTTCGGCGCAACACGAGATCACCAATTTCAGCTGGCCGCGCATACGCAAGCTTGATTAACCGCCTAGGACGCGCAAACAACTATTCCAGGAGAATCATGTCATCTACAAATCAAGAGCTTGGCTCCGGAAGGAAGTAGCTGGCAGGGTACTTTGCCGTGACTTACGATTCGTAAGTAACAATCACTGGATATGTTTTTAGGTATGTTTTTCTCCCCTCTGCCTTAAAAATTAAGGACAAAATTATGAATTTTGCAGAAACGACGCTTTTTTATCTACTAATATAACCGAAGGCTGGCGTATACATTGCGACTGTCCTTTTCGGATCAAGTAGGTCTGCATCAGCTATCTTGTTGTTTTATCACGGTGTCGAAATACAATCGTAGTGTTCGCAACTATAGGACGACAGCTGTTTTTCTTTTTCCTTTCATCTTTTTCACGGTTGCTACAGTGATCTTTCTAATGGGGATAGTTAGTAACAAAGAGAGACTTGAGATGTTCTCGCAAATTAATATTTATGCGTGTTCCGGTTTGTCCTATATATACTTTGTTGCATAATAGTGGAATTTCATAAAAACAACAAGAGAGCTGATGGAGGCCTACTTGATCTTAAAAAAAAAAACAACAAAAAAAACTGTTGCAATGTATAAGCCAGCCTTCGGGTATATTAGTAGATAAAAAGGTGTCGTTCCTGGATAATTCATAATTTTGTTCTTAACTTTTAAAGCAGAGGGGAGAAAAACTTGCCTAGAAATATATCATTCAGTGATTGTGATTTACGATATGTTTTGACCCCTTGCAATGTGCTTCGAGCAAGTGCTATAGGCTTCTTGTTATCACTTGAAAGACTGGTATAAAGATGTGTTTCTTTCCAATAAAATTTTTTTGCGAGTCAGTGCACGTCTGTCTGCTTTTTTGTGCTATAGCTTTCCAATATGAAAAATTAAAAGGAAACCAACAAACATTGGGTTTCGACCAATAACCGCTTTCGGTGTTGTAAGCTTTGAAAATAAATGGCTCAACAAGCTAAAAGAATTCTTTTTAGCAGCAATGTCGCAATCAAGTTTTGAGGGGCAGCAACAACCACAATAAGAAAAGCAAGTTGTGCAATAGCACAGAGGCCAGCAATATTCAGTGTGTTGCCCTCACGCTAAAAGCAAAAGGACAGCCGCACTGGAAGAGGACGTGAGAAGTCACCAAATTTCTGACTGGCTCAAGAAAAACAAGAAGTTTTTGTAGATGCAAACCTTTTGCTTATATTTTTTTTTTTGGGGGGGGGGGGGGGGAGATTCTTAAGAACAAAATCGGGCTTGGCGCGCTTCGAACCAAGAGGTTGATCAAAACGCAAGGCTTCAAAAGAGAATAAACTGTGCATTGGTGCAGCCAATAGAGTCCTCACAATCAAACAGCAGTTTATTTTTATTTTATTTATTACATACTGTTGGCCTCCCTTTGAGGCCGTAACAGGATCGGGTTTACATGCATATGAAAGAGTACGGAAACAAAAAAGACACACAGCAGAGAAAGGTTAATACAGCCTATTAAGCAAACAAAACACAACAAACACTGCTGGAGTTGGCATTCGCAGTTTTCTATCCCACGGTAGAAGAAAAGTTTGGAATATTTGAACATTGTGGCAAATTCTAATCTGGCCTGACATTTTGACGTTTTGAGCCATGCCAAGATCTGAGTACAGGATGCGAAGACATAGAATCATGTCACCTATTACCTGATGTGTCATAAAACATTTTTTTGGATTTAGTGTAGCCCCAAATTTTATTCATGCTAGCAGGCTCATACATACACCATACATGTACTGTGATTGAAATGCAGCAGACACGACCATAACTTTTGTCTTTATCAGCAAGCGGGAAGTTCGGATTTCGATTAAAATTCTCTCACCGCTTTGAGGGCTGCAGTCGTCTCCGAACCATCCCGTCAGTGCGCCGCCTCTTCCTGGAGGCTTCTTCTTACGGGGAAGCTTAGATCGGCTTCTGAAATGAGCCGATTTTAGGCGTGCCTAGAGGTCCGCTGGAGTGGTTTGCGGGTCAACACTCCGTACCGTTCGGTCCCGTACACTGCTTGATGGAGTTCGACGATAGCGTGTTTGGCGCACGCTTCGAGGCGGTGTACTTCGTATCGGATACATATAGAGCGTCTCATTATTCAGCGTCGATTACTCAGGAGTCAGCTTAAAGTGCCTCGTAAGCCTCTTGATGGACAAATAATACACATTACTTGGCCGTTACCTAAGTGCTTGCGAAAGTTGACTGATGTCTGCTAAGAAACAGAATGCGGAAAAGTTAGCGAAAAAGAACATACCAGTTCCATATATATAAAAAAAAACATCTCACTGCAAGCCGAAGGAAATTGAAGGGGAAATGTTATTTAATGGTTCTTGTTCACACCGGGACATTACATTGTATGCTAAAAACATATTCTTTTCCAATACGGCTTAATACGACCGCTCTTTAAAAAATGTTCGCACCTAAAACCTAGGAAATGTGATGCCTGTTTTATAATGGAAATTGTTTATTGTGTACTGTCATCGCCAAACGTAACCAGGCTGCATGATTTGCTTTTCACTTGTATTGTAAAGCCAACTTGGACCAAAGGATCACAACTTGTTGAGAAGTGAGGACAGGAGCTCGTCTTTACATTGCACAGATGTACAGCTTCAGAAGTGGTAATAGTTCTCTGATACTCGACTGAGAAGGGGAACACGCAGCCTGGTTACTTTTGGCAAAGACGGTACATATTTGTGTATTTGACAATATGAGATAAAACTTAGTGCGGTCTATGCTGGGGAGATGTACAGCAATGCGGTCATTGCATACACTGCAAAGCCTAATGTTATGCGATTGCTTAAATGAAATTAACTCAATTTTCAGTTTAGGCTAAATTCTATATCGCGAACTTAAAAGGCAGCAATATTATAGGTAAAATTTCTTTTTAATTTTCTTTAATTTTTAACGCAACTCAAAATATCCAGAGTTGGAAATACGCATCTAAAATCTTGTTGATTTGGCCTCTCACACATAGCAAACTCATACAGTTGTGTCGCTAGGTGTGTATGCAGAAACAGCATGCTTATAAAATGTGAAAAAAAAAGTGAGTGAGGCCATTTGGTTGATGGGTGATATGTGCAGTCAACTCGACGACCTTTTTATAGGCATTTTTATGTCGGACATTTCTATGAACATTAGGTAATTGGTAATTGGTTAACAGGAAGGGAAAGGCGCAGTATCTGTCACACTTGTGTCTGTGGACACCTGAACCGTGCCGTAAGGGAAGGGAGGAAGGCATTTATAAAATTTAAGACAAGATCTCATGTTTTACATTGACGACCTCCCATTTTGCAATACAATTTTGCTCGTTAATGCAAAAATAATAGTTGACTTGGTAATGCTTCTTAGTTATTCATTAAGCTTTACTACGTAAGTTAGTCCTCTTTCTTGACAGCCAATTAACGTGCACAGACCACATCAAAGTATCTCCCAGTTATAGAATACAGATATGGAAACTGTAATAAAAAACTCTCCTTATATACGTCATGTGGCTCTGTTACCAGCCTGTGGTTACGACGCTCGGCTACTGTGTCGAAGGATGCGGGTTCAAAACTAAGTCGCTGCAGCCGCTTTTCAATGGCGACGAAAAGCAAGGCGCCCGTGTGCTCTGCGATATCAGTGTTCAATAAAGAACCCCAGATAGTCGAATTTTCCGGAGCCTTTCACTACGGCGCATCTTATATAATGAGTCCCTTGGGAAGGTAAAACCCACAAGCTAAACCATCAATGAGTTAGCTTTGTGCCAGAAAGAGAGAATATTGTGATTAGAGGCCAAATATTGACGTGGTACGAAAAGAGGAACATCAGCGCGGGGGAGAACGCTAGCGGCTAGTGTGCATAGATGTCATCGCAAAACCGAATGAGTGCGACCACAGGCCGCGCACATTAAACAGCGGCAGAGGCATCTACGAGATAAAACGCGGAAAGTATCAACAACTATATCGAATAACACAGAAGGCATCTGCATTAAAACTCTGGAATTTGTTCATCGTCACCTCTCGTACCGCGCATTGCTAAGGTCACATGCCGACGGCTTTCTCTTCGAACACGCATGCAATGCAATGCCTGGTAGCATTAGTTACCCTGAAATCAGCATCAGCCCGATTATTCATACCTAAAGAAGCGGCTCGAAAATAGACCTTCAGGTTAGAATCATAAGCTGTACTTCGGCACGCAGAGTTTTTGGTTCACGGCAAGCATAGTTTTTGGGGCGAGCGACGTCGCTGGGATGCATTCGCACCGATTGGAAATACTTTTGAGTGATGTTCTATTTGACAAAAGAGTTTCCAGAGGGCTCTCCAACTGCACATTATTTATGCTCTCGGTTCGTGGCGGGGATTGGACATCCACACCCATACACGAACCACAAGGTTGAATTCCGCGTGGGGTCGGCACCATATAAACGTCTGCCTCAGTGCGTTGGTGATATTTACTGCACCGCTCGGTAAGCTATCCAGCTTCGACAGTCTGTCTAAGGGCGGAGTCGAGCATTTTGCTGCTGGTGACATTCAGGAGCATGGCGTGAGTACTGATCGTGGTCTCGCCGCGATGGATGACACTATAGAGGGTGCCATCAAGATGGTGTCCTGCACAGCGGTGGTGTTGGCGAAGAAAACGTACGAGAGAATGAAACCTTAGGTCTTGTATTCCGTGTCAACTACATGGCAAGGATGGCTACGATAATCTTGTTCATGTGCTTCTTGATGCGATTTCCATAAGAACAGTAGGAAGTTTTTGTCTGATGGTTTGTATCACAGTACAGCTGGATGAATTTCGTCAGCTCCGCCCCTTGCCCACAATGAATATTTGGAGGGCGTCATGTGACTTGAGAATGTATTCAGTGAAACGTTTTGAACTGTTCTGAAAATCTTCTAGTTCTGCGGAACAGGCCAGAGAGCCAGTCGCCCCAGTGATTCACCTGAACAATTGTTTACAGATGCTAATATCGAGAAAAGGCTGAACAGGTACACACTGTTCTGCTGCGTAGACTACCGCGCGCTTTCTCGGTTCAAAACTTGTGCTGGCCTAGACCTAAGCAGCGTTGAGTTCATTCGGGTGGAGGGATAGTTTTTTTTGGCTATTGGGCGTCACCGATTGTGGGTCCGCCGGCAAGATTTTATTGTTCACATGAGAAGTGTCATCAAAAACTCAGTTGTAGCTCCCGCAAGGCACCTACGTCATCATTAGAACCACTGCAGCGCAGATGCCTCTGTCATATCACTCCAGTTACCACGGCCTTGAGACAGTTGCTTCCACATAATCCCCGCAAACCACGTAATCTCCGCCACCTACGTAACTTTCTGTCACCCCCTGCTATGCTTGCCTTCCAATGGAATCCAGCCTGTCTGCCTTAGGGACCCTCATTTATATTGTCCTCGCATTATATGTCATACCTATTCCCATTTTTCCTTTTGATTTCTTCTAGAATGTCAAAAAACTCGCGTTTATTTCCTGGTCCACTATCACGCTTCTTGCCTCCTAACGTTAGACCTGCTACTTTCCGTTCTATTCCTCTCACGGGGTCAACGCAAAGAGCTAAGGAAGGCACGCAAGTTCCTTACTAGATTTAGTCATCTCCCCGGATACTTAATTCCTAAGTGGGTGATGCTTCTAGCTGCGATGGGCCTTTTTGTTCTAGGATCCAATGTAGATTATTGTGGATGAAACCTTTGACGTTTGTGGCATACTCGACGCATTCCGAGCCCATTACGCTTAGAAGGTATGCGAAGCTCACTTGTTCTTCCACTGCGCCTAGGACTAGAGTGAATATCCCCTATTGAAACGATTGCTACAGGACTCTAAAGATAGTAGGATAGCATGTCCGTGGTTACGTATTTCTGCGCGTCCCATTGTACAGGTCATGAAATAGGGTGGCTTCCAGCGGTGGGGATCTGCAGGTCACCAAAAGCGGACTTCGCTTTCTTCAACTGAGCCGCAAATCGTTCATTAATGATTAAGCAATCAGCATTTATGTCCACAAAAAGTTATCTATACAGCCCTAAAGCTGCAATGAAATTTGTGATTTGACGAAGTTTGTCCGGTCGGGTTAATTCCTATCGAAAATCTTTTAATGTAACCGAAATGCTGTTGACAAGAATGCTGGATGTTCTGACAAGAATATTCTTTTTGGTGTTCTTGTTCTTTTGATATATAGCAGTGATATACAGCAAGTGTGCTGCTCCGTCGTCTAAAAACATTCGCTTCCGCCCACAGTCGCACTCAAATATACATTGTTGAAGAATTCTCTAGATATTGTGTGGAAAGCGCCTGCGACCTTCTCAAAATTAAAGCAGCTGCATGTAGCTGTAATAACTCAGGTAAATGCTGTTGCTTTCCGCCTCAAAATGTTCGTTGGGCAGCACGCTGGAGGAGTCATGAATCAACCAACATTACAATGACTCGTGACATTATAATCAAGGGGCTTGCGTTTACTAATAGGAATAGGTGGTGTCTGGATAAAAAGCGGGTGTGAGGCTTACCCTTCGGAACGACAATGCGTCACCCCTAGGGCCGCACATTGAAACAAAGCGGCGTAAGTGCAAAACATTAGAACCTGGAAGGCATCCTTCTCGTTGTACACAAATTTACTCTGACGCTTGGCCGCAAAGGAGGTAAAGGTAGTGCCAGAAAAAAAAAAAGATCGTTTGGTTACTCTAACAGCGAATCATTGTGTACACGGGAACCACGGCGTCAGAAAAGTGGTTGAAGAATAGGGACAGAACACAGAAAATTGCAGCACAGCAGGTGAGGAGGTGAAGGTGATAGTTGTAGGTTACTTTACTCCACAGTTGTTTAGTAAGCAGAAAGTTGTGACCACATCGAGAAGGAAACACAATATGGTAAACAAAGCTCAGCACGCAAAAACATTCTGGCAGGTTTGTGCGAATAGAACGCAGGTCCACCAACTAGCAACTGTCGTGCACGAGAACAAAGGAGGCGGCGTCGCGAAGCAAGGAGGCTCACTATGAAGCACCTTTATCGCCAGCTCACGAACGAAGTTGGATGGGAGGCCTAAAGGACAAGCTCTGGACAAACGGAAGAGCACTGACGGGGAGACTGCCGTTAGAAATCCGTAGCCTAAACAAGAGCTCCCCGTTTTACTTTTACACATAAGGAATAGGTACTTGCCTCCCTTCTGGAGAAGCGACGATGAGATTTGGGTGACGTACATTGGGTCCTGCAAACGTTCATTCTCAATCGATTTGCCGTTTCTGGTAGAAAAGAGTGACCTGCATGTTCATCGGCGGTAGAGCAGGCGCTGCGCACATGGCCTCACCCATGCGTTGCACTAACCAGATTATCCGATAATGCGAATTCTGCTGGAGTAGGCACGCCCGGCGCGTGCCACGTAGTCGTCATCATGTCGAGTGCAGTTAGTGCGCTGCATACGAGGTGGCGTTTATTGTTTTCCCGTTTTCAGTTGCCAGCTTTCGTCCTCACTGAATAATTGTCTCTAAGTGCACCAATCCAAGCAATAACGAACGCTTATTGTGTCTTAATATTTTTTTGCGTGAACAGGCGCCCTAGTTCGCTTTGGTGCAACAGATTTAGTGCTTACAATGTTTTCAACCTATTTCATTACCCCCCCCCCTCACACACGCACGCGCACACACACACACACACACACACGCACACATACATACATACATACATACATACATACATACATACATACATACATACATACATACATACATACATACATACATACATACATACATACATACATACATACATA
>JAJIZL010017321.1:418692-445090 GCA_023969395.1 Amblyomma maculatum | reverse complement strand
GTTGAGACGGCAAGGTCGTGACGGCAAGGCCAGCGATGCCTTGTCTAGCGTTTTTAATCCGGTGACAAAACCCAGGCGCGTGCCGGAGCCGGCGCCGCGGGACGATGATGATGGTATGTACAAATGAAAGAGGAAGATCATGGCATATACAAATGAAATAACATCCACGGAAGGCTCACACAATCTTCCCGGGGGGTCGGAAGCGGCCAGCCTGGCCGCTCCTACCTAACCGATGCATCGCGGCGCACAAAGGGTTTCAGGCGAGACACATGAACAATTTCAGTTCCACGGTGGCGTCGATCAGCTGTGGGATCAACAGGCGTCACTTTGTAGTTCACTGGAGAAGTTTGGCTTATGACCTCATAGGGACCTACGTAGCGGTGGTGGAATTTGTCACTAAGGCCAGCGCTGCGCAATGGTGTGTAAAGCAGTACTTCGTCCCCAGGACGAAAAGAGACCACTCGATGTGTAGAATCATAGCGAGTTTTGCGGACTTCCTGGCACGCTGCCGTGTTGACGCGGGCAAGATGACGGCATCTGGCCACACGAGATAAAAAATGGGTAGGTACTGATGTGGAGTAGTCGGGCGTAGAGAAGAAGGAAGCGTCGAGAATTGTAGTGGGAGGACGGCCGTAAACAAGGAAAAATGGTGAGTAACCGGTAGTTCGCTGTACTGCTGTATTATAGGCGAATGTGACGAATGGTAGAATAGTGTCCCAATTTCGATGATCTGGTGTGATGTACATTGATATCATGTCCGACAAGGTGCGATGAAATCGCTCAGTCAGACCGTTAGTCTGGGGATGGTAGCTTGAGGTTGTCTTATGAAGGGTGGATGAGGCGTGAAGAACTTCGGCAACGACTTTCGATAAGAAGGCTGTACCGCGGTCACTTAGGAGCACCCGAGGAACGCCATGACGCAATACAATTGATCGCAAAAAGAAATTTGCTACTTCTTCAGCGGAACCAGTCGGTACAGGTGCTGTCTCAGCGTAGCGTGTGAGGTGGTCGACAGCTGTTATAATCCAATGGTTACCCCCATAGGAGAGAGGTAGGGGACCATATAAGTCGATGCCGACTACGTCGAATGGCGTGGAGGGACAAGGAAGAGGTTGTAGAAGGCCAGCGGGCGAAGAAGTCAGCCGTTTGCGACGTTGGCACAGAGGGCAGGATGCGACGTATTTGGCAACGGTAGAAGATAAGCCAGGCCAAAAGAATCGTTTTCTCACGCGGTCGTAGGTTTTGTCAAAACCAAGGTGACCTGCAGTAGCGTCATCGTGGAGAGCCGCCAGTATACGTGGGCGAAGCACACGCGGCGCGACTGGGATCCAGCGAGTTCCATCAGGGCAATACACGTAGCGGAGTAAGATGCCATCTTCGAGCTTGAAATTGCGAAGCTGTCGGCGAAGCCTAGCATTGGGAGGGTCCGAAGCGCCGATAAGGCGGTCGATGATAGGACGGCAGTAGGCATCGGCTAATTGCTGTGAGCGGAGAGCGTGCTTGTTCCCAGAGTCGTCAAAACAAACGGTTGTGATATAAGTCGGGCAAAGAGATGCTCGGCTCTGGTCAGAGGTGGAAATGAATTGGGAAGAAAAGCAGCAAGTGGATTCCGAAAGGGGACAGCGAGAGAGAGCGTCGGCGTCTTGGTGTTGGCGACCAGATTTATAAGTGACGTCGAAATGATATTCTTGCAGGCGTAGAATCCAGCGGCCAAGTCGGCCTGTCAAATTTTTGAGTGAAGACAACCAGCAAAGAGCATGGTGGTCGGTCACAACTGTGAAGTGCCGACCGTATAGGTAAGGGCGAAATTTTTGGACAGCCCAGACGACAGCAAGACACTCCTGCTCGGTAATGGTGTAGTTTTTCTCAGCTGGAGTGAGAGTCCGACTGGCAAAGGCAATCACTTTCTCACGCGATGTTGCATCACGCTGCAGAAGTACAGCGCCAAGACCGTGACCACTGGCATCGGTGTGCAGGATAGTTGGAGCGCTGTCACTGAAGTGGCCAAGAACAGGATCTGATGTGAGGGCGTGCTTGAGGTCATTAAAAGCAGTTTCGCACTGCTCAGTCCACACGAAAGGGCTGCGTGCTTTTAGTAGCTCATGAAGTGGTGCAGCAATAGTTGCAAAATGCCTTATAAAACGCCGGAAATAGGACGCGAGGCCGAGGAAACTGCGCAAATCTGTAGTCCGTTGTGGACGAGCAAAGTTCAAGACCGCGATTATTTTTTCAGGATCAGGGCGAATGCCGTCATGGCTGACCAGATGTCCCAATATTCTAATTTCCTTCTGTGCAAAGTGGCACTTCTTGGTGTTGAGCTGAAGGCCTGCCGAAGCGAAACAGGTGAGGACTTCATTCAGGCGCGTGAGATGGTCATTAAAGGTTGCCGAAAAGATAACAATGTCGTCCAAGTAACACAAACAGGTTCTCCATTTTAGGCCACGAAGTACAGTGTCGATCATTCTTTCAAATGTCGCTGGTGCGTTACAAAGTCCGAAAGGCATAACGTTAAATTCGTAAAGGCCATCGGGTGTTGCGAAAGCGGTTTTTTCTTTGTCGTCCTCGTGCATAGGTATTTGCCAATAACCTGAGCGAAGGTCCAAGGTCGAGAAATATTCGGAGCCTTGGAGGGAGTCAAGGGCGTCATCGATTCGCGGCATGGGATATACATCTTTGCGGGTAATTTTGTTGAGTGCGCGGTAGTCAACACAAAAGCGTACCGAGCCGTCCTTTTTTTTAACTAGCACTACTGGGGAGGACCACGGGCTTGTTGAAGGACGAATTATATTGCGATGGAGCATGTCATTTACATTTTCTTCAATTACTTTTCGTTCAGAGAGGGAAACCCGATAAGGCCGTCGGCGAATGATAGAGTTACCTTCAGTAATGATGCGATGGTGTGCAACACTAGTCCGTCCCAGAGGTGTGGAAGTGGCATCAAAAATGGCTTGGTGGTGTCGAAGCAATGTCAGCAGTTCTTGGCGTTGGTTCGGCGGGAGTTTAGGATTAATAGTCTTTGCGAGAACAGAAAGAGAGACGTCTGTCGAAACACGTTGCTGAGGCGGAGGGGCGGTGAGCACCATCAGGGAAAAAGGTTGAGCATCCACCATACAATTCAGAGAAGTTCCTTTTGGGAGCACGAGGGATTCATGTGAAGTGTTAGTGGCCACTACTGTCGCTGAGCCGTTGTGGAACCGGACAAGACTTGACGGGAAGGCGATGCCGCGTGGAAGATGACTATATGATGGCGCAATGAGTACGTCCCCGTCAGTGACGTGGTCAGAAACAACAGTAAGCAGTTTTTCGCACTGAGGAGGCAAAACAGTATCAGCGGCGGCAACGAGGGGATGATGTCGTTCAGAAAAGTCAGATGAAAAATCGCTGTCTGTCATATGGATAACACGGTCACCACAAGAAATTAACGCTGAAGCGGTTGACAAAAAATCCCATCCGAAAATCATGAGATGCGCACAAGGTGAGAGCACAGCAAACTGCACATGATGGCGGATTCCGTCGATAACAACTCGTACGGTGCACTTCGCTGAAGGGCGCAAAGGGACGTCATTGGCTCCACGGAGTTCAGGCCCATCATATGGGGTTGTCACTTTTCGCAAACGGTAGCACAAATCAGCGTGAATGACAGAAATTGCAGCCCCTGTATCAATCAAAGCTTCAACCGGTAAACCTTCAGCGATAACAGCAATCACGTTATACGGGCGATCAGGAGGACTTTTAGTTAGTTCGCAGAGTGCAGTTTGACCTCCGGAAACTGCAACACTTAGTTTTCCGGATGGCGGACAGGGAGAACGGTTGCGGGGCGGAGAGGGGAAACTGAGCGGCGGTATGGGGATGTGGATCGGCGTCGGGATACATGGTTCCCACGAGGCTCAGAGGAAGATACTGGAGGTGGGGAGGATCGTCGAGGTGGGCTTGGAATAGACCGCCGTTGATAATATGAGGTTGAAGGCATGTCGCATTCGAAGGTGTCGTAACCACGGCGCTCGTTCTGGAGGCGGCGACGACAGAAGCGGGATATATGTCCTCTAATACCACAGTAATAGCAGACTGGTCGGGGGGGACGCCAAGGTGCGTAATTGGGTTGTGTAGGTTGAGCCATCGCCATTGCATTGACGTGATTGTATGTTGGTGCTGGTTGGGGCGGGGGAACCAAAGAAGGGGAGGATGCAGCGACGTGCGCGTAGGTCGGCGCTGGGCGGTTTGCAGAAGGTTCGGTTGTCATAGGGCGGCTGATGGTAGCTAACTCTTCTTTAATCATGTTACGGAGAACGGCGTCATTAGGAGGTGCGGAAGAATGATCGCAGCCATGTCGACAGAAAGGATTGAGGGCTTGAAGCTCCTCGCGGATGATTGCTCGTATCATTGCCCGCAGATCAAGGTCAGCAGAGGTCGGACCAGTTGCGAAGCCGGGCTGTAATCGAGAGGACTGCAGCTGGTCGAGGCGTTGACAGGTCGTAATAATTGAATCAACACTTGAAGGATTCTGGGCAACTAAGGTGTGATATGCCATAGCATTGATCCCTTTTAAGACGTGGTGCACACGTTCAGGTTCCGTCATGGTGGGGCTAATGCGCCGACAAAGTGCAAGAACAGCCTCTATGTAAGACGCATATGATTCATCGGGACCTTGAAGGCGGGAAGCGAGCTTGTTTCTCGCGATCTCAGACCGAACTGCCGGGTCGGCGAAGTATTGGCGGAATTGCTGTTTGAAAGTGGTCCAGTTAGTAGTGTGGGGTTCGCGATTAATGAACCAGTTTCTGGCGACCTCAATTAGATAGAACGAAACGTTGAGGAATTTTAAAGCATCGTCCCACCGGTTATAGGCACTGCAGCGTTCATATGTGTCCAGCCAGTCATCCACGTCTTCGTCACGACGACCAGCGAACAGCGGTGGGTCGCGTTGACGTGTGGGCAGAGTCGGAGGCATCGGTGCAGCTGAGGTAGAGGGTCCGGCCGGGTCGGGATTGCTCTCGGTGGACATGGTTATGGTTGTAGTTGCCAAACGGCGACCGGAACGTAGCTCCAGCGAGAGGCAGCAAGGGGATCGAATTCGACCTCCACCACTTGTAAAAGAAGGCTAGGTTGAGACGGCAAGGTCGTGACGGCAAGGCCAGCGATGCCTTGTCTAGCGTTTTTAATCCGGTGACAAAACCCAGGCGCGTGCCGGAGCCGGCGCCGCGGGACGATGATGATGGTATGTACAAATGAAAGAGGAAGATCATGGCATATACAAATGAAATAACATCCACGGAAGGCTCACAATATATATATATATATATATATATATATATATATATAACATAGACAACTTTTGCTCACTTTACGTAGATTTTAGGTAAGGGTCGCACAAAAATATATGTTTTAGATTACCTTTCGTAGGTTTCTTTATAATTAATGAAACTCACGATGAATGAGTTTGATTCGTTTCTTGTTTAAATATGATTTCAAAATGACTGCGATTTGCGCATATTCCTCCCGTTGATGTGCCGGAGAACTGAACAGGGCCTACAGAGTTCGCAATACAAAAAATCACACCTAGCTGGCGTACAATACTGAATGTACTTAAAATGACACAGGGTAAGAGTATTAATTTTGCGATGGTTTAGATCCTGATCGCTACAGGCTAACATTCAATTTGAATCCCGAGTCAGGCACGCCTGCCCTAGGTCACGCAGGCACGTTCATATGCCTGGTCAAAGTGAGGCTTTATATATATGTCGGGTCTTCTTTCACATTACTTGGTAGCTCACGAATGTATGCTAATAAGCATATGTGAAATATCTATTACTAGAGGCAGGAGTTAAGCAATTAGCTCAAGAGGAGACAGATACGGGAACAATTAGCGCTGTTGCCTCATACCCTAAAAGACTGAGCCTAAGTTGTTCTCAAGTTTTTTTTTCTTTTTTTTTTTTTACATTCATCCCCACATCTTTCTATAAACTGCCATTTGAGGCTAAATTACCATGCGTACGAAGCTATTAGGTGATGCCAGGCCACTGCATTACTCCTGCCCTTCTCTGAATAAATGTCGCTACCACTGAGGGCTTATTTATGGTTGTTTCGGTCTATGTCCTTTCATATCATTGCCGCCAGTTACCATGATCTGTGGCACATTTTTCAACAAATATTGATAAGATTCTTTGGACAACTTGATAATGGCTTCCAAAATCTCTAAGAAATTACTAAGAACATCATAAATAGGAACAAAGCTATACTGTATACAGCAAGCGTCTCTTTCTCACGCTATAAATCATATAGTCTGAAACGAACCTTGTTACGCTGCGCGCTTTCAGTGACATATTTCATCGTATGCAGGGAGCGGACACAAGAAACCAATCAAACTTCTCGCGCAGATCAATAAAAGGAGAACGTTTCTTCAGAGGGAGCTTTCCGATTTCTCTCTGTCTCAGAAAGCGTTCGCTTGGTGACAAATTTTTCCTTTTTCTTTTCTGCTACAGAGGACAAAGTTTTCCCATCTGGCGTCGGTGCAATGTACCTGGCTGATTGTGTTCTTCTTTCTCTCTTCTCTCGATGCTCTAGAAAACTCGGGTAAAGAAGCGCCAAAACGAAGACAATCCCTGAAAGGAAGCGCCCACAACGATACCAAATCGGCCGGTGCCCTTGTGTGGAGCCAGGTGAGAGAATTGACCCGAGCGTCGAATTGCACCCGGGCATTGTGCCGCGCACAATAGGTGTCGATATAGGAGGCCCGTTGTTGTGGGCTGGACTGTTGTTTTTTTGTTGTGTTTAGGTTGTTGTGTGCTGGAGAAGAAATCTATTAGGACCTCTTCCAATGGACGGCACCTGTGTGCTATTGTAAAGCTTATCTCATTCCAAAAGGCCTGGTCTCTGACCTAGCAGATCCAAAACGGTAATCGGGATGATTGATTCTACACGGAGAATGAAGCCAAGATATTGCACAGATGTCGCTGAATTAGCTGCATCCGACAATAACAAATAGCTAACAGATATCGCTCGGAGGACACAACACGAAGGAAGAGAAGGCTCATGTCTGTTGCAATGCCAGCCCAGTTTTATCGAACAGTGGATTAATAGATTGCGCTATTATTCTACCTTCATTATTGCGAAAGCCTTTCTAGGCTCATAGATCGAAATCCCGTGCGCGAAAGTTGTGCTCGGGATCAATGGGTCAGATCTGTGCATCGTATCTGTGTGCTCATATATCACTTGTCACAATCATTCTGATGGCGTCATCAGAAAAATAAAACATTAGAAGAATTAAACGCTGCTGAACCGAATATGGAGCGAAAGCATTAGCTGTGGGTGACGCTCTTCTTCTTCTTCTGCTTCTTCTTCTTCTTTTAGACGCAGCGCCGGCTCGTGGACCACGGACACGGCACACAGCGACGAGTGGTTAGACCTGGCGTAGTATTGCTTTAGCAATATAATCCTGTCCCCACCGGGAATCAAACCTCCATCTCTCGGGTCTCCAGTCGAGTGCTTTAACCAACTGCGCCACGCCCGGGATTGTGAAACAAACATCATAATTCCCCTTTTCTACCATGATGATGATAGTAGCGATATCAATGACACCGCAATAAGGGATATTGACAACAATGACAGGAGAAATGATAATGACATGCATTTAGTTGATAATCATAATGAGAGCAAACATGATGCACCGTGCGCAGCATCAACCATAGTCTTAGAACTTTTGCAGTGTAGAGTCCATAGTGCTCCCGGAATAATTTTTACCTTATGACATTCCTGTTAAGCCCACGTACTTACATTGTCCCTTACTTATGCCCTTGCAAATTGCGTATTGTTGGTTTCCGGAGTGAATCTCGGGTTCTTTATTGCGCTAAGTACGTTAGTTAACCTTGGACACTATTGAATAAGTGAAAAGATGCCGCTTAAGAATGCTTATGTCGTGTGAATGCGAACGCATTTATTATCCGTTCTGCACCATACGGCGTCACTCGTTCAAGATTTCCTACCAGGTTCATTTCAATGCACCATCCTGATCTATGCAAATGATCAGGTCGCAAAATTGCTGCAGCCTGACAATGCTGTCACTAACTAACAATCTATTCAATAATCACTCTACTTTCTGCATAACGCATGTAATAGGTCCGCACGTAATCAGCTTTGAAAAACAAGCCTTCGTGGCCTGTGGGTCCTTTGTTGCAGCCCGAAGATACTGGGTTCAAGTCTATCCCAATCTACGAAACTTTTCAGGTAAATTACTTTTCCTTGGCTACATAACCTCCGGGGGGAATTTGGTGTCAATCAGTATATTTCGACATGCCTTTGACCTGCTCTTGATTTTTCTTGGCCATCCACAGGCCGGACCATGCTAGCTTCATGTGCTAATATGACATATAATGTATTCTCTTTAAAATCGATTTGTTCTGCAGCTTCCTTGACCTGTGCAGTCAGAGCCGTGCAGCTGATGAGGTTTTCTGGCGAAGGCACGAGTAAAACTGCCAACTCATTTCAACGATTTAAAAAATTATGCAGTACTCAGAACTAACGAACACGAATGTTTGCAGGAAGGTCTTCGGGTTCCAGCGCGGAGTGCAGATCGTGTAAATTGCAAGAACGAATATTTTGTAACATTTTTGTGGTGGGGCCTAAACCCAGGGCAAAGCGCAAAAACGAAAAACAGACAAGGAACAACTATTTCCATTTCCTATCATCGCCTTTGCCTATCATCAGCCTCTCGTTCGCTGCACTATATATTCTAGTTCACTGTACCATTGTCGCTTCAAAGTGTGCTTTAATGACTCCCTATTCTATCGGTCCTTCAGCTTTTGCAGGGATTGTGCCATGACCAATAGGGGTACTGATCCATTTAAAGAATGTGAAAAGCTGTGGTGGACCTGCGGGCACTCTGCAGGCTGAGTCGGTGGCCTTAGCTGATATGGCAGGCGCGTGCAATCTTCTGGCACCAAAAATTTTGAAGATATTTTTTTGCACCAATCGAGATATAGGTGACCTCCTTTCCATGGACGTTGCGCTTGATAAAGCGTTAAGCTGAAAACCATGGTATGCCGCCTGCAATTCGAAAGACAACAAGGCGTAAGCAAAGGGCACTGAAAACAGTCGTTTCGGGCGCTCAGCATCCCTTCGGTATGCCTGTGCATCTGATATGAACTGATTTTCTTCCGGAACGGACACGAACTAGCTTTTGCTCTTTAGAATTGTTGTATAAGTATATCATTAGGTTGATGGAAATAAAAATGGCCTCATATTCATCTCCACGACTGTAAGGAGGCAATCTGAAAGGGCCGGCGAAAGTGGGCCAGTCGCTTCAATTCCCGCACAATATTGCCACTAACGCGCCCATTACGTCACTTCAATTATTTCGGATGGACGATAACAGAAGGTATCCGCGGGATACGCGGCATCCTCCAGGAAGCATTATCGGGACCGGCATCTGAGCGCCTTTCATGCACGGTGGATCGTCCCCGACAAGTAACCGGCTAACTCTTGTTCGCAAGCTCAGCCTCGGCTGCTGTTTTTTATTTTTCTCGTTCGAGAGAAAATGTTGTTTCCCGGCCTTCCGAGAATGGCACTGGTCCGTTTGATATTAGCATGTATCTCTTCAAGCCCTTTCTAATTTTTGTCTTGCCGCGATGTGTCTGTTTGCGTAGCCGGTCTTCCTGCTCATTATCTGAAAGCTATAGCACTGAATAATTTGCGGATAGTTTATTTTTTACGCACACTGGACAAAGAAATAACGAGTGGCACTGATGTTAATGAGAGCGCAGTCTAAAAGAAAAGAACTCTCTGTGAGGTCGGTAGAACTCTTTGCCGAGCCAGCGACTGGAAGCTAGTATGTTGCCATCGCCTCGGTGGCTTGTCGTGTCGGCGCGTTTGCTCGGGCTGTTGTGTTACGCCTTGCCTCCACTTCTTCTGAGTGGAGTCGCATCTCTTGCTTTCTTTGTGATCTACGTGCCCTCGTGCGATAGGCTATGTCTGTGTTATCTGCCCAATTTATTACATGTATCCCTGGCCTTGTAGTACTATGCAGTTTTTTGGCGATGCGGCCATCCTTTGTTTGATCCGCAGTAGCCACATGTTTCCTTCCTACTTCGACCGGGTAGCCGTCAGGAATTTCTTTTATCCCTTCTTTCGGCCGTCACCAAGTGACCTCTTTTGTTTCTTACTATTCATCCTGTCGTTTTCTTAATTTTGCTATTATATTTGTTGCACAATATTCTGAACACTACCCTTATTGCTTGATGTATCCGTATTCTGCTTTGGGCCGCTATACTGGCTGGACTACCGCAAGAGTATGCATATAGAGAAAACTGGAAGGACCGCTATTCTTTACAGTCCTAATATGATTCTCGCTCTTTTAAGTATGAATTCCTATTAGTAAATATTTTTTTTTATTCTTTTGATTCACCTCATGCATTCAAGTAACAGCGTGGCGTCAGTGTTTTTTTTTTTTAAGTTTTTATATAGGCTACTAAAATTGCATTTGTCTTGAAGCTTTCTTTGTAGCCAGAGGAGTGACCCATATAGCATGGCTTCATACCTGGAAACTTAGGTAGAGCTTATTCAACTCCCAGTTTAAACAATACACCTTAACTACTTCTTCGAAAATCGGGCACCCATAGGAAAGCTGGCGGTGAGGCCAGATATGTTGGTTGATATTTCTATGTTGCTTCTTTTTGTTTCCCTTTAAAGAATGAATAGCCGTTCACAAATTAAGGCAACATTTGAATTAATACATCAGAAAGGAAAAGGAAAAATAACTTGCTCCGGTAGCTCTACTTCCGGGTGGCGCACTTATAGCGGTGAATTGGTAAGATTTTGATGCGCTAAAATTCACGCCTAATGAGCACGCACAGAGCGTTGAAGAACGCTTCCTCCTGCAATCAAACCAACACTAACCCTTTCGATTAAGCAGCATCTCCACTTCGCCATGATGAAACAAGGAAGGAAGACAGGCCCTTTCAAAGCGGAGCTAAATTGCTTCTTATGGAAGAACGAGTTTGTTCCGAGAAAAGAATCCACACTCACATTTCCTATTACCTGAGTAGGTTTTGATTTTTACTTTACTTCCTACTACTTCGCGTCTCTCCTTAATCGGAATGCGTTGTTTACAGTCAGGACAGCTGTAGTGGCACGCATCGCAAATTGCGGGAGTTTTTTCAATTTCTGAAGCCGCCAGCTTGAGAGCAGGCCCGGGAACAAAGACATGCAGACCTGCTGATCTGGTATTTGTGCCTCGCGACGAAAGTGCGCATACGAAGCTAGCGCGTCCGTTCGCCAGATCAGGAGTGTGCGTCATTATTTTCCACGACATAAAAGCATAAGCCTGGTGATGCAGGAAGACAGCGTTAAGACGACTGCTCCTTCCCGGTATTGACTCGAGGCGCGCGTGAATGTGGCGCTCGACTTCTTACAAGCGAAATGCGAGGTGTCCCGTAATTCATTCGAAAGAAAGTGTGGATTTTGTTTCAGTTATTTTTTGCTTACTCTTGTTTTACATATTTTAGCGCTTCATCTGAGGTTTAAAGACATAAAACCAACGACCACCATTAAGAGTATTTGGTAAAGAACCAAAAATAAAATGAATTGCAAGAATGTAGAAAGACGAAGCTCGTGTATTCACAAGCTGTCACCGCCAAACGTTTTGTTCTTCTTGGGTATGCACATAACCATGGTAACTCTTCCATCGTGAGTATTTGCCATTTCTTCAGCGGCAACAAAAACAAACGTTTTTGGATATTACCAGTGGTAACACGTATTTTTGTCCTCTGGTTCGTTTGGTTACCACTACTGAGGATTACGTAAGTCCTTAAAGAGTTATTGAATATGGTTTCGTTATCTTACAATAATGGCGCTGGTAGTTGCGCAGTAATTGCAAAACCACTACAAGGCTTACGGTCATCTAATATTTACCTATTTTGCGCATAATGAGGTTGAGTAAAAGAAACGACACATATCTGAAAATTGTGGCTGTTATTTTTTTATATGAAGATATCAAACAGGCAAATTTCGCCCTAACATTTCCATTCGCATGCGCATCATGCTGAATAGATATGAAAGGAGTAGGATGGTAGTAAAATTTGATAAAATACAAAACTTCAAAATGCAGCGGAATGCTGCTGTGCACAAGTCAAAACAAAACTTGCTTCAAAAACAAACTGCACGCCATAAGTGAAATTTATGTGGTATTTTCGCAAAAGCGTTCCTTTACACCACGCTGCTTGATTGTGTTATCGCTTATGGAATGAAATGACCGATACGTTGGTGCTCCTGACCGAATCGTATAATTTGCAATTGCAGTTTGCTTTTAAGTGACCTTGACTTTGACCTCATGGTACATAGTGCGGTCGTCGAAATTTTTGTTCAGGTGAAGGAAAGCACATCATTGCATTCTGCTGAGGGAAGTGGGGACTTCCATGCCACTAACCAGAAGCACGTCCAGGACTATTCGAGACAGCGAGGTTTGAAATGGGAGGGGGAGGGGGGTCACGTAGGGTCACACAAGCCACCCACCGTTGACACGTCAGGTGACTTCTATGACCAAAAATCGTGCTCCTGCGCGTCATTGCACCTCCGACATATCAGTTGTCGGCCATGCGACATGCCGAATACCATCTGTCGAAGGCATGCTATAACTTCTCGAGGCTGACAGGTCTAAAAACAGGTGATGCTAGGATGCGTCCGGATGTTTGTCACTTGTCAGCTGCCACCCGTCAACAGTCACCTACCTGCAAGAAGCATTTTCGTGATTTTGCGAGGCTGTAGGGCTGGAACTGCCGATGCCTATGCTGCCACACCAGATTTTCAGGCATACCCCCCCCCCCCCCCCCCCCCCCCCATATCGGCAAAAATTATATACACTGTATCGGCCATATCGGTAAAGGCTGCCGGAGGTAAGATTGTGATTTAACGAGACTGTGAGGCTGCAAACGGTCGACGCCGCCGACGCCGCCGACTCCACCGCAGGACAAAATTTGTCGGCATGGCGGTACTAACGCTCGTGAGTTAAAACCAACCAATTATTCATCCCTCCAACGAAAGCACATGCAGCTCGCACCATGAACATCTGTACAATCTTTTTGGGCCTATTCAACTACAGACGTTTCACTCAGGCCGAATCCGGCACCGTTTTGTTCCATAGCCCACTACGCTGCTGTCAGGCCTACGGCGTATCCTGCCTAAACTGTTTTCAAGGCGATGCAGTTAAAGGCCTCTTTATCCAAAAAGTCCAGCGAAGTCGGTGTTGTCGGCATTCTGACTAAAAACTCACGAAAATACTATAGCAAGTGATAGTGACGAGCTGACAATAGTGAGCACTGATCTGTAGGCGGGTCATGTGACGTCATTGGACCACATGACAACTCGCGTATCTCCTGTGAAATCATCATTAAACCCAACTGGCCCTCGGATTACGAATCAGACACGTTACCGCTAAGCCGAGTAGGCACGTTTGCTCGGCTTGGTTAAAGCGGGGCTTCATACCTACAACTTGTATGATGGAGGGTATTGCACCAAATAAGGTAGTTTATGACTGTGTCCTTCTGAGCATGCCCGAGAAAGCAGACGCGGCGCTAATTAAATGATTTGTATTTAGATGAGCCGCAAAGTACATTCATGCGCACGACAGTCAGCAAATGTAAAAGAGGGCCAGATTTATTAAGCAGTTTTATGATAAGGTCGTACTGGATAGGGGGACGCCAACCACACATAGCAGTATCCTCCGACCTTTCATCGTAACATTCTGTGCATGCGTGTTGGCGCACCGCTGTTCCTCTATCCGCCTAGAGCAGCTTAACCGATTAGGGTCACCCTTTTCTAAAACCAGCATTAAAGTTCTTGGATCCTATACCTTAAAACAGAGCTTTACTTTTTCCACATTGTTTGAGTTTCTTGGCTTCATTTTAGCATTTTGTTGTCTCATTTCAGTGATAGAGTCTCTGCTTTTCCGCGTAGCACCTTAAATCTGAACAGTATATATGGTGGTATTCACTTCGCGGCTCTCTGTAAATATCTGCCATTTCGTCTTACATAAGTTTGCTTACGTACCATGCACTACTCTTCCTTGTACAACGTTTAGTGCGAATTCGTAATTTTTATTAGCACCGCAGAATACTTGTAAATGCTCCTAGTTATCACACTTTTTTCACCACTATATAGTGTGAACAGTTGCAGAAACGAAGGCTGCTGTAACTGCCTAATTATGACGCCAAACTTTGATATCTTTCTATTTGCAAAGTGAAGCCGTTTAGTGGCACCGAGAAAAGAACTGCGCCTACGCGCGATGGAGAAACCACCTTATGAGTTCCAGTCCTGAAGCGATGGAGGTAACGAGAGTCCGAGAAACCGGTTCTGCAGTTTTGATGCTTGTCTGGTTGTCGGTATGGGCGAAGCCACTTTTCTTTAACCAGCGATCGACAGGGACATTTTGATAGATTCATTCCGTGATTTACCGTTGCTGCAAATTTCGAAGAAAAGAGTCGGTCTTTGATGAGCGATTGCGAGCGGTTTCAGAGTAAGCGCTCGCGTGCCTACCGTGGCTCGCGGGTTTCCTTCAATCACAGCGTCACGGCTTGCAAGCAATAAATCCTTGCATGAAACATTAAGCGCGCTACCGCAGAACATTGATGGGAACGTTGTGGCTCCAGTAGTGCCGACGGTGAGGGGAGCACCAAATCTGCAAGTTCTAGGCTTGTATGCGCTTACGCTGATAGAACACGCTGAAAAGTGATTTTCCCAATGCTCGCGTGCACTGTTTTACTTATGGCGCTCCCACAGACACTACTTGAATCAGACTGTAAAAAAATGTAGATCTACAAGTGTGAAAAAAAGGCGGACATTTGCATTTGCGGCTCAGAAAAAGGGAGACAAATGCAGCATTTCCAGTACTGGAACAAGACATAAGTATGAAATAGATTTGTTACCGGCATAGCACCGCGCTTCATTGCACCAGTGTGACAAGAGATTAGCTTGCCCTTGTCCTTCACTTATTGCCTTCCTCTTCCAATATTTGCTCGTCTGTGGCGGTCGTCTTGACTTCAGCTGCGTCCCCTCCAGCGCTATATTCATTCTTACCCTTCTGTAGCTCTCATTTTTTGCCATTCTCGCCGTACCATTTTGTATTGACAGTCTTACTTTCTCTGCTACTTATATAACCGCTCCAGGTTCTGCATTGCTTAGCCCTGATCATAACCTCTACTTTCCACTGTCGTCGCCCTCCGGGTTCTTGTGGCAGCCTCACTTTGTTAGCGGAATAATTCAGTCCGCCACACATCCAGCCCAAGCCATTAGGCTACCTAGTAACTCTCACCTTTTACATCTTCCCTCTTCACTAAATGCTCGAAGGATGTTTTCGTTTTTCCACTCTGATATCTCCTAACAGCGGCAGGTGGCATTTCGCTACGCTCCCACCTACCACGCCGGGCCGGTGGCTGATTGAACCGAGGGCTACTTCAGTTACTATGCCTACAATGACGACGGACAACCAAAGAACAGGCGCCTATGGGTTGAGCTCTGAACACGTTCATTTCAATCATTCTTTCATAAATATTATTGGAAAGGATGCCCTCATGCCTAAATGAGAAAGTGTGAGCTATGTTAGGGCTAGGATACCGCACGTCAAAACGAATTTAAGCAGGTTGCTCAGTTTGCACTTGGCATCAGCACTGGTAGCCCAACAGAGTTTGTATGTCTGTACGAGGAAGGCAGAACTACAATAGATGCGCATGCCCACCGGGGTGGTGCAGTCGAAATGGCATGACAGCTCGAATTTGGATTCAACAATCGATTGGGGCAGCCGATTCCGGTTCGGTGCCATCGATTCACGATGTGCTCGCACCTTGTAAGAGAGAACTGAACAATGAAGAGGCAGGCAAGGGCAAATAAGAAAGGGTAATGTCGGCGGAAAGTCCTGGAAAGAAACCCTCCCGTTCAAGTTTCATGAGGCAGATGACCTAGCCAGTTGTAATAAGAGAAGTAGGAAGGTTCTGAGGTGGACTGCTTCATGTCGAGGCAGAGCCGGCGGCCTTCCTCAAGAGCGTCGCATCGGCGGCGTAACGAGAAGCTCGGCACCCAGTTCATTGTGCCTGTCCTGACGTAAAGTGAATGTGTATCGAGAAGTGGGAAGCCCCATGCTGATATTGGAAGCGCTGTGTGTTGCGCTGAGCCACTCAAGACTCATAATGAAAACTGGCGTCGAGTGACTTCATTGCTTGTTGACCGTTGGCCTAGATGTGAGTGGTACTGATTTCGTTCCTCTAGTCATAAAATACCTCGACAATAGCCAGTAAATAAACTTCTGCGTAGCCCATGACGTCAGACCGCTGCGGCTAGCAAAGAGCAGCGCAGAACCATTGTAGTAACGAGCGGGAGCTGCAAACCTGAGGAAGTAGGGTGATCGATGTGCTGGTCATGTACGGCAGGTACGTGGTGTTTAAGCTCGCCTATGCAAGTTCTTTTGCTATTTGTTGGGAGGTGTTTGGGGCCTAGTACCGATTCCTTAGTTCTATAAGGCGATCTAATACGGCAGGTGAAAGTTGGCTGCATGCAAGTTGGCTGTGACGAGGAATCAAGTGTTCCTTGGGTGTATGTCACAGGTGAGCTGTACGTGCCACATTCGAGGTTCATGGTTTGCCTGCTGATTAGTGATTAGTTCATTTAAGAATGAGATAATTACCAATTGATGAAGCTAAGTGATGCCAAGTACAAGTTTAGACCTCAAGGCAGAGCTGTAGAGAGTACTGAGTGCTTCAGTTTGCTATACCCGAAACAAAGTAAACGGGAACCTTGCTGACCAAGATATTTACAGTTAGATGACGAGCGACCCTTGTCTTTTCGGCCTCACTCTTGCTAGCGAGGTGTTAGACAAATTGAAGCGTGCGCTTACATTTACGGTTTGACTCAAGGATTCGTGTTATATCTGTAGTTAGTTCATGGGAGCGCCAAGCATAATGATAAGCCTTCCGGTGGTTTATTGTTGCTCTAATGTCCATGAACACTGCCGGGCGTGAATTGACGGTCAGAAAGTTTGTCGTTTAAGGAGATGGTGGCATGTACGTAGAGCAATGCCATATCTACTTGCTCAGCCTGCTTGTAGTATGTCAGTTTTTTTCCTTGAGTCTTATTGTGGTATATGAGTGAAACTGTGGTATCTCGCTCATATACTGGAAAACATAGACCTTCGAATCTCAGCAGCTGCTACCGTTGCTATTAAAACAAGCAGTTAAAAATTTTGGGAGCAGTAAGGATACGACGGGACAGCGTCGATGACTCCCGTTTGTGACTCCCCATGTGAAATGTCGTTCGTGTATATTCACTCTGCTACTCGCTTGATAACTAACTCCCCAATTTCTGCCTCTATTAATTGATGCGTACACAAAAAAAAATGAGAAGGGTTCAACGCTGCTGAACCAAATATTGAGAGAAAGCATTAGCTGCGGGTGACCGAGCGTTCTTCTTCTTCCAGGCTGCTCAAGGTCATTCGTGACTCCCGCCACGGACTACGTGACGGGCCGAAACCTGGTGTAGTATTGCTTTCGCAATAGCAATCTATAATCATAAGCCCAATACCATATGAGTGACCCACCGACATGAATATGAAGCCCCGCTCTAATCAAGCCATATGAATGCGAGTGCGTTGCCTAGGAGCAGCTTTTCTGATTGAGGATGCAAAGGTTTCGTTGAGTTTGGTTCCTACCTGAGCCGTTCGTTCTAAAGACAACAGTTCCAGTTAACTATATTATCTCATGTATACCTTTCACGTCACACAACCTGCCGACCAATCAGTGCAAGCCATTTAACCCGCAAACTACCAGCTGCCAGAGGCATGGTCATCATTTTTCGCTCCCAATCCCTGTAAAACAGGTCATTTAGCGCTATCGCAATAATAAGGGTACCGATATGTCCAAGTTCTGACGTACACCGCTGGAGTTTTCGAAATTCTGCGCCGTGTGTTTGACGGCGATTTCGTTTTCTAAGATTCGACCAGCGAACGGCACGGCCCGCTTCGGCGTACACATTAGCCCCAAATCGCGCCAAGCTCATCAAAGCTTTTCCTCCTTCGTCCTGTAACTTCATTTCCGCGAAAAGAAAGGCTTACATGATTTGATTTCATCATCAATATTATTGCCTTCCGGTCTACTGGCTAATGCCGCAATCCCTCCTAACGGGCTTTATATTATTTGTGTTTTTAGGTCGGTGGGTCGGATAAAGCAGCGTTCCTCCTTTCTAATCATCATCATCATCATCATCATCATCATCAGCATCATCAGCCTGATTATACCCACTGCAGGGCGAAGGCCTCTCCCATATCTCTCCACTTAACCCGGTTCTGTGCTAGCTGCATCCACTTGACCCCTGCGAACTTCTTAATCTCATCCGCCCACCTAACTTTCTGCCGCCCCCTGCTACGCTTTCCTTCCCTTGGAATCCAGTTTGTTACCCTCAGCGACCATCGGTTATCCTCTCTTCGCACTACATGTCCTGCCCATGTCCCTTTCTTCTTCTTAATTTCCACTAGAATGTCGTTAACTTGCGTCATTTCTCTGACCCACTCTGCACGCTTTCTATCTCTTAATAATCCTTTCTAATAGCGTCCTTCTATCGTAGTACCAGTGTTACTGGCACATTGTATGCAGTCCGGTGAAAAGCGTTGTGTAGGAGGTACAGACGCATGACGTCTTTAACCGTGGCCTTCAAACGAGTGATCTGCTGAGACGAGAGACAACATAATCGGAACCCGCAATAACGTCTTTGAAAAAAGAGTGCCTTATTGGCATTTCCAGACAGGTGAAAGTTTTTGCTCGAACAACCTTGTAGATTTCGGAAACTTGAAAAGAAGGTTTTCGGTGTATACTTTTGTGGCACCGTAGTAAATGCTATCCTTTGTAAGCTTAGGCGGCATGTGTGAAAGTAATAGCCATCTTTAGCTACACGCGGCGCGGTGCATGACACGTGGCCTATGTTTAGGATGCAGGGAGAAGCATTGCACCACCACTGACTGTAGGACACTACAACCATAGGCGCTGTTCTAGAAAAATACTCTTCTTGCGCAGTAATTTCGCAAAGTAATTGTAGTCATTGTTAAGACAAGAGCTACATGTCGAAATAACGAATCCTTGTGTGGAATACAGACTGTGCTACAGGCAAACTCAGCAAAAAGACCTAATCAATTTTCACTACGTTTTCGAACCCTCGGCGGAATAATAAAATTTACGACACTGCAAAAATTTTCTCATCTTTTGTACAATATAGCATCGCTGGCTCTAATTTTGGTGGTAACCAGTTAATGTAAAAATAAACATATGCAAAATGTGGAAGAATTTCTCAGACTTACAACATGGCTGGATGTGCTGCTGGTATACTATAGGGACGCATGGGGGCAAAAATATAAAGAAACTTTGAACGGTCGTCACTGAAGTCAAACAAAAGAAGAGCCACATGTGTTTATATTGTTACAGACTAGTAGGATGAAAAAGATGAGAAACTCGGTGTAAGAGGACAAAGTGCTAAAGAGTCTCGCAATGGCCCCGTGCTGCCTACCCTTCCGGCAACAGCGTACATAACAGCAGCGCGATTTCGTAGGCGCCCCTTATTAAGCACGCAGTCTGGATCCATTTTACCACCGGATGACTACCTGCATCTCAAGTATTCTTGGAGCAGCAAACCATGTCAATCAAGGTAGACTGAAGTCTCTCTAACCAGGCTGTGCTGCCGCATTCCGCCACTAAATTTCTATATGCACAGGTCTGGTTTGGCGCTTTCTCCCGTCTACGCATTCTGCGGGAAACCGGAAACAATAGATCATTTCTTGCTATTTTGCCGCTGTGTTACCATGATGAGAAAACAGTATTTGGAGAAGCCGTTGCAACAGCTGGGTCCTAATTTAAGTAGCCAGATTTTATTATCGTTTGGTGCCACCATGCTTGGGTACAGCCACAGGTCTGTTTTTAACGCCATTCAAAACTTTTTAATAGAATCAAAACGTCTGTCTTTCTAACATGCTTTGAATGTTTTAATCTGTAAATAAAAATCATAATGTTCTCCGACTGCGTGCGTTATAATTATCCTTTTTATTTTGCTTTTCATATTTTACTTTCATTTTGTGTGTCCTAGCAATCATTTCTTTTTTTAGATGTAATAATCCATCTCAAAATCTAATATTTCTGCACTCCAATTCTTGGCAGATCCCCCTGTGTGGGTATGTGCCATCAAATTAGAGGAGAACAATAACAATAACAACAAATGTGTGTCAGTTGAGGTGCCGCCTGAGTCGAGTGCATCGTTGTGTTGTCTCAGCAACGTTTCTTTGCGTGGTGATGTCAAGAGTATGACATTTTGGTGGAGAGTGATGTTTCGATCCCCCAGCATCGCCCCGCCATTTACACGCCCCTGGAGCCTCGACGTAGCCGCCGCCTTGCTGGACTTGCGCCACTGCTCGTTACCATGTCGCCGGCCACTGAGCCTAGCTCTGTGCTTCTCACCCCATCAAGTCAGGTGGCTTCCGGCCAATATCCAGGACGTTGACGACTGGCTCTGCAACTACCAATGGGTGAGCTGTTACAGCAGTTGGGACGCCGCCACTCAACACGACAACGTGTTTTTCTTGACCGACACTGCTTTTATCTGGTTTCAAAATCCCGAGGACACTCTGACGACGTGGTGGCGCTTTTTCACTGAACTTAAACACTGTTTCGGCGACTCGTCAGCACGCAAGAAACGAGCCAAGCAAACCCTCGCCCATCGTGACCAACTACCCGGCGAGACATTTACTACCTATACCGAAAGGTCCTTAAATTGCAAGACCATCGACTTTCGCATGTCGGATGAGGAAAAAGTAGGACATCTTTTGAAGGGCATTGCAAAAGATGTTTACCAACTTTCTCATCACCAACGATGATATTTCGACTGTCTCCGCTGTCCTCACTCATATCTCCCCTTTCGATGCACTGAAGACCTGGCGAATAACACCTAAGTTTGGAAGGCTGGTCAATGCGACAACCATCGCCAGCGTTGACGAGCATGTCTCTGCAGACCTAACTTCGGCTATCCGGCAAATAATTTGTGAAAAGCTCCTTTTTATTCATAATTATTCTCATTTCATATGAAAGGATGAGAGAAATTCAGCCGTCCCGGAAACTTTCATTACGAGTTCGAGATGCTACCCATAAGACAAGCAGAGAGAATCTGTACGGATTGGTCAGTCGAGTGGTCTTTTACATAATGGGGTAGCCTACAACGGTGTGCTTGCAAAGTACTGTAAAGGTAATACTGTTCGAGATTATTGGGGTACGAATTGAGAAATCCATGATTATTGGAATGTCCAAGTGGAAATGAATGTACTAGTGCTCCCAAAATAAAACGGAGCGCGGGCCTGTGGAAAAATTGCTCTCCTTCGTCCAGGCTGATGATGAGGCGAACGCCAAGAGTGTCAAGCTGAACATCGGGGTGAGGCGCACGCACCCAAGCTATATACATGTTCATGCGCCTGTAGAGCGCGGCACGAAACGAAATTTTATTCGTTCGTGTGCTCCGTTTTATTTTGGATGTAGGAGTACGTGAACGAGGATCGCCGAGGGAAGCCGCAGACGGGAACCGTTAACGCTCTAACTTCATACTCCTGAATGCATAGCTTATATGTCTCCGCACCTCCTTATATTTTGTGAAGTGAATCGTTAGGCATGTTATATCTTTGTGGAAATGTGCAAACAATACCGAGCAACTGCAGGAACCCATAACCCTAATTTTCTGAATAGGTAACAAGAGGGAATACACTGAGTTTAAATTCAGGTACTTTATTGTGGTGCTATAATATTTCCCGCATACTTTACATCATAACTGCGATTACATTGCGTTTATGCACGCAGCTAATCTCTATGACACTTTAAATGGATAAAAAGAATTCCCGAACGCCGGCGTTCAAGCCACTAAAGCTCTGCTGATCTCCAAAACCTTATTCTAAATCGCTTCTGAACAGAATATGTGCGAGACCATACCCAAACACTAGTGGACAAGTATATTACAATGCAGATGATTAAAATGAAAGAATTGTATTTATTTATTATTCCTCAAAGGTCCCTTGCCGGGACATTACATGGTGGGCTTAGACTTCTGCAGGTGTCTTGTATTTATCCTATGTCACACTTTCCGAGACAAGAAGCGCTTTGTGCATGTGTGAATGCCATGAAACTTAAAGCAATTAGAATTCTGTGGAATATAATATTAACTGGTGTTTTCGCAACTGGCGCTGCTCTAGCGGTGAAGCTCTGCGAAGAACTAACGTGTCTGTAGTTGATCATGGAGGATGTGAAACAAATTTCCTCGAAATAAAACAAAATCGCCCAAAATCCAATCATGTATCAACGGTTAACTCCTGGGCGCTACAACTACAGAGTAGGATACAAACTTGATATAGTTCAATACAGGACTATGTGAGAAAATAACTTTTAAAACAGTATACATTCTTCTAAAAAGGGTTGACGACAATCTGTACTTGGCTGTTACTAGACTTTTTTTTTAATCAAAAAAGTCTCTTTTTCAATGCTTTCTTTGTTTAAAACAAGTAGTTTTTTTTTAACAGCTCGGTAACAAGTTAACTTTTCCGTTAAACTATTATCAGCCTGTAAGGTACAAGCAAATAACAGTACAAGGAAGCTCTTGCGATACTGAGGCTTTCATTGAACCATCCTAGCAGTATTTTCAACTTCTATAATCTCAGTGCCGCATTTAATAACGCTGCGAGGGCTCGGCCTTGTATGAAAGGATCCAGAATGTAGACCGCGCTGCCGGAGCAACACAAGCATTAAAAGCGGGAAGTTATTTGTAGAGGTTGGCAATGGTCTGAACTGCCTTTGGTACTCTTACGTCAGGGAAATTTCGGCCTGACAGCTTCGCTGCAAATAATAAACAAAGTACTGAATTTGCGAACTTTCAACTTGTTTGATATTCTGTCCAGCCGAGGTATCATGCTCCACTGAAAGATTTGAGGTACGTTACTAGTTTCCGAACGGATAATGAGTTTACTTTTTATTAAACTTTGCTGCGCAAACTCTTCTCCGTGCATGCTTGGGAATACACCTACCGGTTAAGTTAGGTTTGAGCTATAGCTTGTTGAAAGCTCTGCAGCCACCTGCTGGATTTTGAGCGAGATGAACATACTTTGAAAAGTCTGGGAGTGACAGAATTTTTTTTTTATGCTTTTCGTAATTATTTGGATGGAAATAGATTACACTTTCTGTTTGCCAATGCAATGCTTATATGCTTATTTTCGCTCAGGACTCTGTGCATGTACTGCGCATATTCTGGGCCTAGTAAAAAGAACAGATGAAAGCAATCGTATATGCCACTGTTATTTTTTACACTACTTAAGGAGAAAAGAAAATATTATGTTCTGCCTGATGGCAAAAAACAAACAAACAAACAAACAAGCAAACAACGGCGCAAGCCACGTAAAGAGGTGAAGTATTTTTTACCACTCATAGCAATTGGCAGTGCAGTGCTGCTATTTTGCCACTCCTCTAAGCACAGATAGATGAGTGTGCGGAAAGAACATGTTTTATTTAGTGGATGCTTAAGAATTCACGACCCTGTGAGTAGCCTTTTACATGAAGGAGCAGCATGAGACACGGCTAACTTTAAAGCAAGGTCTCACTCACGTTGGGAAACTCTAATAGTCGTTTCTTCCACGTTTGGCAAAATAGTTTTTGTCACTGTAAGTAAACGCAAGCTACACAAGATAAGGGAGACATACCAGGACGGCGCTTGAACGAAATATTGTAGCGAAAGCTACATTAACCACGAACGAAGAGTTTCCCGTTGTGGGAGTTACATAGCCATTGCATAGCAATCGCTGCAGCTGGCAATCAAGAAGCAACCAGAAGAAGAAGATGTCTCGTCTTTAGTGCAACAACACCATAGCCAGACATATCGAGTAGCGCATTCTCCTTCTCTATCCTGAGGATGATAGTAGTGATAATGATAGGCTAGTCAGCGGCGCATTTTGGGCGAGCGTGTACTCAGCATTAGACAGGATTGGATTGGACTAGATTACATTTGTCCGGATTGGCTGGATTGTATTTCACTACTTGATTGGACTAGAGCTGATTAGAATGTATTGGTTTGAATTGGACTGGATTACACTGGATTGGTTGGGATTAGATTGGATTGGAGAGGAGTAGGCAACCAGGCGCCAGGCGCACATGCTTTCGTTACGTATATCCTGGCCTAGCTGAGCTAAGCCAAGGCCAATTTTTACATCGTTTTAGAAAGATATACGTGCTTCAAACAAAAAGAAACGCACATGTGGTGAGGTGCCATATCCTAACTAGGCGCTGCACTTGGCTGAAAGGGCGTGTGCGAAAACTACGCTTTGCGGGGATGCGCTGCACCGTGTGTATTTAGAACACAAAATAAAAAGAAAAAAAAACTGCCGGATGCTTACACTACCAATGTGGAATAATCATTCGCAATACCAATATTTACCAGTTAAGCGAAAGGTGGGCACACTGAGCGCTAACGCCCAGCTTTCCTATGTGATCTACGAGGCCTTACACGGATTCCTATCTTCGTTTTGTGACACTATTATTATTTCATGTCCACTTCAGGTTCCATTGTTTCATGCAGAGACTACGAGAGACTCTACAGATGCCTGTCAGAACTAATTCGTATATTTTATTTAAAGTTATCATGATGGCATGACGTAACGCGCTTTCGCGTACTCATGGGCTCTGCAGCACTTACGCTACCCAAGCTATATTTCTGCTTGCATCGTAGTCTTAGGAGTGCAAGCGCTGTGTCAAGCACCTTAATACTCTGACTTGTCTGTACCTCCAGCTCACTTTCCCGCTTGACTACAATCGCTGATGATGCTTACGCTATTATCGCCAAATTCATTAAGATCAAAAAAATTTCGTCCCTGTGCTCAGGTGGATCTGTATCCATTTGGCGAAGAGTAGTGTACTAAACAAACAGTTGTGCGCGCACAACGCACAGCTGAAAGGAAGCAACAATATATTACAGGGACTGGAGAGCTCGATTTTTATTCGTTTTTAGTGTGCTGAGACAAGCATGTTTTCAGTGCCTTTATACTAATCGACTGTGTTGCAAGTGGCAGAAGTAACCTATATGCATTACGCGGATAATACGGGTCTCGTAGAAATATGTAGCTCGAAAGTTGCTCCTGATAGAACATGAGTCTCTATACGGACAAAGATTGCGTAATTCACAGACCTGTTTCTCGGGCGGGCTTGGAGACTTTGTGGGTACGGAATCGAGATGCTCAAGGAACAGGTTAAAGTCAACGATTTCGCAGCAAGGAACCCGGACAGACCACCGAGCCCCATGACGAGGCAGGTAGCACATCGATTTATGTCCTGACCAATCGAACACAGCTTGGTGTCAAGCGAAGAGGAAAGCGCATGTGTTGAGTTGATCTTCCACGGCAGTCGGCATCCCGGCAATCGGGTGACGAACCCTGCCTTCTTGCTTGAATTGCTCTTCGTTCTACTTTTTTTTCCTCGTCTCTCTCTCTTCTTTGTTTTCCTCTTCCCTGCTCTTGTGCTTGTTCTTATTCTCATAGCTTCTATTCCTTTACGCTTTGCGAAACACTCTTGTTGTGGTAGGTTACTGAGATTCGAGCAAAACACGTTGTGTGATCAAGCAAGAAATAATAGGCTGCTATCCGAGAATCTGATCTCCTCCTGTCATTTCAGTCTCAACCCAAAATTTCAATTTACACGTATTACGAGAGCTCTTTACGAAAGGAGCCGAGGATATAAGGAACGAACGCGTAAACATGACAAGAAAAGAAAAGCCTTAACAGCCGCATTAGTGTGGAGGCAACCGAACTGTAGAAAACAAAACTGGCCCGAACGAAATTGAATTTTACGTAAGTGTGGGGAGTGGGTATACTTAATAATATCCGGTGCACTTTTGTTTTCTCGATGGAATCTGTATCTAAAGTTATTTCTTTAAAACGAGCATTAAAAAGAACTTTCATTTTTCCTCATCTCATGCCTTTATTTAAAAGCCATAATGTCTCCTTGGGCATCTTATTGACATTAAATAAACGATTTCAGAGCTATTTGTTGCGGAAATACGTAACCGCGAAATGTCAAACATTTGTTTTGTTTTGCTTCGCCTTGCAGGGAAATATGTCGCATATTTTTTGGTACCTTGGGGCGTTCTATAGGAACGACCGTTGACCATCTTTAGAATGGTTTAAGTTAGATTCCTAGGTTTGATTCAAATTCTCGCTGTCGCAGGGACAAATTATGCTATAAGAGAGAGGAACTTTCGTGGCAAAAGAAGCATTTTGAAAGTGTATTTATTGCGAACGCATTCTTGTACTACAATATATTAGATGCCTTCATTTGTTATTATTATTATTATTATTATTATTATTATTATTATTATTATTATT
>JAJIZL010017321.1:400277-416541 GCA_023969395.1 Amblyomma maculatum | reverse complement strand
ATACATACATACATACATACATACATACATACATACATACATACATAGTCCATTAATTACAATTTTAGATATTTATCTAGGAATGAAGAGCATCCACCAAATATGCAACCATCTCTCAGCCAAAACTGGGAAACCGCTCCGTAACAGTAAAGCAAATACTTTCGAAACCAGTCGTTCTACTCAATAGATACTTCTCTTGTTCAGCTCATTGCCTTAAGTTAGTACAGCGTAGGCTCAGCCTCATGAAAACTAAGCAATGCGAGAATGCCTGTTTTACAGCATGAGCAGATACTTTTACTGCTAAAGTATTCCAATACGCTCACGAATATTTTTTCCTCAGGCATATTTTCACATGTGCGAGCGTGTCACCTGGCGACATCTGCTGGCATTCTTGTAAACAGCCTAAGAAAAGCAAGGTTTAAGTGGCAATTTTAGCCAACTTATCTTTTTGCGTTACAAGAATTACTGTTACGCGTCATGGCTTACACATAGCCCATATTTCTCAAAGTGGCAAACTGCAAATATTCAGAGAGAAATTCGAGTAAATTGTGACCTTTATATTATGTCACATCGGCAGTGGCACGGTTTTTATCCTCTCATCCAAGATTAATTTCCCTTCAACTAAGAAGTCTGTGTGAAACATTCCGCGATTTGGCAGAAAGTAAGGAGACTAACTCCCTATTACAAATCGACTCCAGCTTGCAGGCTTCCTTTTAAGCCCAGGACTGCAAGTAAACTACCGATTGTTTCCTTTTACTAACAAGAGCAATCACTTCTAATAATTATAGCAATCATCACCATTAATAAGCATCCCCCCACCCCACCCCTAATTCGTGTGACTGCTTAAATGGCACGTAAAAGCAGTCACAAAAATTAGGGCTGGGGGGATGCTAGAATTTTATAAGAATGTGAAGGTGAAAGCCTAGTTATACTTTATGTGAAATTTAGGTTAAATTTGAGTTGTACTGTTTGCGTTGTCGTTTGTACTAAACTTTCTGCTGATCCGCTGTCTAATATTGTGGTAAACGTTGTGCGGATGCGCTGTTACACACATCACACACTGCACCGGTCATTATTTACGTGGCCGTCGCTCTATGTTGCCTCCGTATTATGGTTACAGCGGCCGCGGCCGTCACCACTTGACCAGCCCCATAGAAAGCACCCTCCGAAGCTGGTTCCACTCGCTCGCTATCGCCAAGAGCCTCCCCTTTGGCCCTGCACCTCTGGAAGCGACTCGTCTTGAACGTGCACCAGCGGCGTGCGTCTTTTTTCAGCAAGCTTTCACAGAGCGTCTGCGTCGCATGAGCGCCACATGTTGCTGGGCCGCTGCTTCATGTATAGCCGCTTGCTCCCGACGGCGATTACGTCTAGCGGCATTTCGAGCTGTTCTAACCTCTTCCGCTGTCGCGTACATTCTCGGTCTTCTGCGCCCGAGACTAGATCCTGGTGTGTCATTGCCCATAGTAATATGGAATGATACTCTAAGAACGCGTGACAACGTATAAAAGTTTCTAATTTCACAGTGTACACCCCAAACACGCATAAACACGAAGTTGAACTTGAAATTTCGAACCCGTCGAGTAGGCTCAGTAGTTTAGACGCTTACTAAAGCGCAGTTCGCAGGTTCGAACTCGTGGCATAGAGAAACATGCGTTAAGAGTGGGCACTCGAGCCATTTCGCGGCCGAGCAAGTGATAGTCTGACCGCTCGCCAGGAGGCGTAGCGATGTGTGCTTCCACTTCACCTCAAAGGTAGACAGCTTATCATACGTCCATCGGGTTGCATAAGCGTCTTGTTTCCGCATGTTTCCGTGCAGACGTTTCTGTGCCTTTCATGTACCGCCGGGTACCGCCACCTCACCGCGCTTTTCAATGTGTCGCGTCGTTTTTCGGTAAGTTGCTTCTTTTTGACTCTGAAACTAATTTTAGTGTCGCATGAGCCGCGAACATTGCTAACAATTTGTTTGTTATGCTGCGTGAACGTAGTTTTCAAGTGTAGCACACAATATTAGCCATGAAGGAGATATCCCGTGCAATCATCCGTTCATTCGCAGTCTTTTCTAGAACAGCGTGTTCATTATAAAGGCGTAAGTTTCCAAAGTCACTCACAAAAGATTCGGCCTAAAGAGCAGAATTTGTTACATAATCTCGAACGGTTTAACTCGCATTTGAAATCATTTTTGAAACTCTTTACCTGATTGTGTATGCATTATGCACGCGCCTTGGCTGGTTCGCAAACGCTTCATTTACTTGACATTTTTCTTGTCATTCCTAGAACATTCTTGTTGTGATTTTAAAAGCGTTGATGCTTGTTCGTGGCCAGCATTCTTGAGGGCATATACTGTTACTACTCGCGCACTGTAGACTTTCGAATATACTGACGCGAACTGTTGTAATCTTTACTTGCTGCTGAAAACAGCCGGAGACATTCGGCCATATTACTTTGCTTGTAACGCTCGGTATGACCTAAGCAACGCCGCAGCTTTATCATTTTCCAGGCGGGGCCGGATTTATCATTTTCTTCGCCGTGCAATATGCCCCGAGAAGTATCTCTAATAGTTCAGCTCGTGTCTGCACCTCGCCTCGTGTCTGCTTCCACACTCTTACAAGCTGTTCCAGTCACCCTAGGTCGCTTTATCTAGAGGCTTCTTCACCGGAGCAATAACGAGCTCAACGGGAGTTCGTTCTACGGTCGCCTGCACGCTTGTTGCTGTCACCGCCGCCGAGTTGCTTAGTTCGTTCGTGGGCGCATGTCAGCCCAGCAAAGAGTTCCTTTAACTAAAACTCCAGACTCTTCGTTTGCTTCCGCCGGCGTTGTCATGACATGACAGTATCTTTGTCACACAGGCAGCTGGCGGTTTTGATTGTGATCGCTCTGATCCTAATCCGGCCTCGATATGCTTCGATCGCGTTCGAACCGCGATCATGAATGAGCTAACTGCCATCGGTGAATCGGAATCGAGCTGCCCGATTACATTCGAATCCTATATGTGTTAAGATCAGAGCGATCACAATCAAACCCACCCACTGCCCCTGTGACAAAGATACTCTCCGAAGTGGAATAATTGTTCTAGTCTGGTTTTGTATTTGGCAAATGCAAATTTCTGTCATGTTATGTTACTGTTCAATTTTTTTCCCGTCTTTTGCGTGCCATATGCTGTTGTTTCTTTTTGAGTGTATAGTGTACACTATTTCTTTTTTTTAGGTTTTACTCCAGTATGTTTAATTACCACGTTTGCTGTAATGCTCTGTTATCGTTTGTTTTCCGTGTTTCGCGCTGCTGTGATCTCTATGGGGAACTGTGACCCCGTCAGGCCTAACCGTCTTTTGCCGCAGTTCCATCTTTCATTTTTTGAAAGAGAAATAAAGAAAGAAAGAAATTTAGTTGAGCCATAGCGTGCTAGGAGGCCAACAGCAAAATAGAAGCAAACCAAAGAAGCCTGTTTTAGACTCCAATGCAAGAAATGCTAATAATGTTCTTAATTGAGGTGTAATTTCCCATATAAGTGCCAGTACCGCCGACGTCAGGTGTTTCAGAGAGTTTCAGGGGATCGGCATGGGCAGGCACAGTGTGAAAGTGGTATACAACATGCAGCCATGCGAGAACCGCGAGAAATCCGCATCAAAAAGTTAGTTGTGGGCAGGGGCAGCGACACATGCATGTCGATTAAATGGGGCACCGCCACGATTGTTCGATTCCAGATAGCTATTGCTAGATGGCGTTTCAATGCACCTTTCCCGAGCTCGGCCACCGGCTGCGTGTTGTATACCACTTTTGCTCACGACTGTACGTTTTTAATCCGTAATTACATATTGAAATATCTTTTTCTAAAAAAGTATTATACAAAGGTATTTCCTGCCTATTTCACAAATTTGTTGACCGTTTCGGACCCAGTCACATTTGTTTTTTTCCAAGGCTGATATCACTCCCTATCATTGGACTGTTACAGCAGCGATCATTTTCTACCTTGATTGACAGTCGGATCGTGGTTGAAGCATCGATTACTATCGAAAGTGCCCGCGTGTAAGGGCACAAGAAAATTATTACCGATAATGCGATCTACGTAATCATTACGACAGTGTGCGATCACTACAAACTGAAGGTATGTCACTGATCGGTATGACATGTAGGTATGGTCTGGAAGTCAACCATAAAGATAACGATTGAAAACAGTCTATATAAGTAAAAAATATGTTTAACTCAGCTCGCTTGAGCAAGGAATTGAACCTAATTTTACAGCATTTTTCACACACAAAAAAAAAGACCGCATGCTTGGTTGTCAACATATTACAAATTAGTGTCATCGGCCAGTCCATTTTTCCATTTTTTTTCTTGCGGCGATGTATTTTTCTCGGCCTTTTGATTACTATGCAACAATGTTTGCAGTCTTTCTCAGCATTTTGACTACTATATGCAACAATGTTTGCAGTCTGTACACAAGCTTACAATACTGTGCCACGGCGCGGGTTGAATTACGAGAGCTACTGTTGCGTTTAATGGCGTAGGAACAATTCCGACGAAGAAAAAGGAATCCGGGGACGAAGTTCTTTTGTATTCCGCGGGACAATATGTGATTGAGGCCTTTTATGTACAGTGGTTTTCAAAAATACACGGCCCACGGCTTCGGTACGCGGAGCGGCTGCCGGGCCGCACCGCGGCGCTGCTATCTTTGCTCGGAGCTTGGCGCGAGGGTGCCATATGTGACGATAGCTATCTCCCTCCCTCTCGCGCTGTCAAGTAACACGCTTTCTGAACACTTAGTGCGCCGTTCGTCTGTTTGTTTTGCCGCTGCCGCTCGCTACGAAAGAGGGCGTCTGGACACTGGATGTTCGTAGGATGTTCGGGTCATCTGGAGGATTGTGTGGGCAGGTCCACACCATATGGTGCAGGTCTGCCTTCTCCCCGCAATATTTGCATTTGGGGCCTCCAGATAACACAAATACAGTGCCAACAATTGAGGGGTGGGAGGCTGCCCTATTCAGCTCTGAACGACCAACGAGCCCTCGTGACACGGGCGCGGATAGCAGCGGCAGCCGCTGGAGTCCTGGACTAGCGATCCCTCCTACACATCCCCCTCCCTTATTTCTACTCAATAAAGTTTTTCACTCACTCACTAACTCACTGAGGATGTTCGCATCGCCGGTCTCGGCGCTCGAAGACTGGATATGAGGCATTTGCCTTGGTCTTAGAAATATTAGAAAAATTGGATGAGAAATACGCATCCTTAAAAGAAACAACTCGTGCATCGCGTGCATCGAGACGCGAAAAACGAGTTCCGTGGCTCTCTCGCCGCGCCGTCATGCGGACCTTAGTCCACGAATCGCTGAGATGCGGCGCTCTGCAGTGGCGAGATCTTGCTTCTCAGTCCGCTTCTATTGTGCAGTTGTGGCGAAACTCAGTATGACTTTTCTAGAAAAAATTGCTCTCCTAAATGCAAACTCTTCGAAAGGAGAAATAGCAAGTTTAATGGGAGCAAGTGTTCTACCATTGGTATACTTGCACTGGACAAATCGGAGATCTTAAACATCTACTGTGAATTATCTCAATGTGAATAAATTTGAACATTATGCTACATTTATTGATATATCACTTGAATTACACTGTACTAACTGTTGGTACTAATGAGTTGTCACTAATTTGCAAATTGCGAATAAATATTTTGCTACACCTTCAAGTCATAAATTGTTGGATAGTAATTGCGCTGGACTAGCTAATAGTGCTTTTCAAATATTTATTGCCCTCTTTTTAATTGTAACTAAATATGCACGGTTGGAAAACTTATTAAAGTATTATATCATATAAATAATAGGAGGCGTTAATTAATTATCACTAATTTGTTAATTGGGAATAAATATATATATATATATATATTACACTACAACCTCAAGTTGCATATCATTGAATAGCTTATGTCGAGTATTATTGCACACAACTAATATTATGGGTTAATTATTTATCGCTAATTTTTTATCGCCACAGACAGTTCGCCACAATACACCAGATTTAGAATAATTCAGAGCAAGATACTGTAATCCTTACTGATCTGTCATGATAGTGGGGCACAATTATACACAACATAGGCGATTCAAATATATATAACTTGAACATTTAATATGGCACTTAAATGTTTAATTGCAATTAACAATGTAGCGATAATTAAGCAACACCCATTATCAGTTCTGTGCAATAATACTCGGCATAAGCTATCCAATGATATATAAATTCAGGTTGTAGCATAACATATATATTTAATCGCAATTAACAAATAAGCAATAATTAATTAACAGCTACTAGCAAATCTGTGCAATGATACTCAACATATGCTATCAAGTGATATATAAGCTGAGGTTGTAGCGTATTATATATTTAATCGCAATTAACAAATTAGTGATAAATATTTAACCCATATATTATTAGTTGTGTGCAATAATACTCGACGTAAGCTACCCAATGATACGTATTTTGAGGTTTTAGTGTAACATATATATTTATTCGCAATTACCAAATTAGCATCAAATAATTAACGCCTATTATTAGTTCTGTGCAATAATACTCGATATAAGCTATTTAATGATACGTAACTTGAGGTAGTAGTGCTACATATATATTTAATCGCAATTAACAAATTAGCGATAATAGTTTAGCGCCTACCGATCATTATTTGCTATAATACTTAATACAAGTTTTCCAACCATGCATGACTTCATGGTGCCGGATATTTCATACTTAGTTGCAATTAACAAAATAGCGATGATTAATTGAAAAATACAATTAGCTAGACCAGGGCAATTATACTCTTCATAGCTATCCAACAATTTGTGACTTGAAGGTATAGCGAAATATTTAATCGCAAATTACAAACTAGTGACAACTCATTATTATCCACAATTAGTACAGTGTTATCATACTTGACAAGCTACCCAGTGATATATCATTAAATGCAGCATAATGTTCAAATTTATTCCCACTGACATAATTCACAGTAGAAGTTTAAGGTCTCCGCTTTGTAAAGTGCAACTATACTAGACAAAATGGCCAATAGTAGAACATTTGTTCCCTTTAAACTTGGTATTTCTTCTTTCGAAGAGTTTCCATTGAGGAAAGCAGACTTTTCTAAAAACGTCATACTGAGTTTCACCACAACTGCACGAGAGAAGTGGGCTGAGTAGCAAGGTCTCGCCACTGCAGAGCGCGGCATCTGAACGCTCCGTGGACATAGCTCCGAAAACAGCGCGGCGAGAGACAGGCATGACACTCGTTTTTCGCGTCTCGATGCACGTACGGTGATGAACGTATGTTGGAGGAAGGTAGCAGGCCACCAGTATTTGTAAACGCGCGCCTTGACTGGTTATGCAAATATCCAGAGTCACGACGCCCTCTTTCGTAGCGAGCGGAAGCGGCGAAACCATGAGGAAGGAAGGCGAAACGGACGAACGTCGCACATAGAGTTCCGAAGGCGTGTTACTTTACAGCGCGAGAGGGAGGGAGAAAGCTGTCGTCACGTAGGGCACCCTCGTACCGAGCGCCGGGCAGAGATAGCAGCGCCGCGGTGTGGCCCGGCAGCCGCTCCGCGGACTGAAGCCGTGGGCCGTGTATTTTTGAAAACCACTGTACCTATTTAAAAATGTAAAGCAGCGCTACCACTCTCTTTTCAGAGCCGGCTTCTACGCGCACGCCTTTTACTTTATTATTCTGCCAGTGAAGCGAAGAATTACAGGTTATAAACGGCGACATAATTGTTTCACGTCCAAGACTTGGATCCAGTAGGCCTCAGAGGCGACCTGTTAGAAAAGTCGCTGACCTAGTTGTACGTCACGTACCACATCTGCAGGGACCATTTCACCTAAAATGACTTTTTGAGCCCTGGGATCACATTGCTAAAGGAACCGGCTATTCCTACCGTTGAGCCAGTGGGATTGCTGGTTCGCTCATGGTAACTTTAAATGTGCGCTTGTGGCGCAGTTGAACGTCTGACAAAATCGCCAGGCCAATGAAGCTTAAATTTGTCGTGTTCTAGCTACGATACAGAAACAGACGCAATAAAGCAGGTATCAGCGGCGTTATAAACAGACTTTCGCCTCATCGCACTTTAGTGGTCCGAAGTACCTTAAAAAACGTTTTTTTATTGACTTTTTTTGGTGACCGTACGCTAACGTAGCTGAGTTCCAATATAAATTAGGACAAAATAATGGGTGACCAGCCTTGGAGGTTTCCAGCTGTCAGTTTCTCACTAAAAATGCATCGTTTATTCTCATGTGCTTGCAGTTCTTACTTCCTTTCTTCTTCTCCCTTTAACCAGGTTGAGCAAACCACACCTCGATGTGTTTATGACTATTAGAATTTTTCATCCATTACTTGCAGCTATTCTATGTCCTACTTTACGAAGCAGATCGAGGGTGCTGATTTCACCTGCAGGAAGCGAAAACGACGCAAGTTTAGTTCCGTTAAGTAGCTATGTCTCGCGCAATCATTATTTCAGCTCATCGGTTTCCCGCTTTTTTATTTTGGGTCATAGGCATGATATTTCTGACGAACAATTCTACATAAGTGCCATCTCCTCGCCCGCTAGCCGTTGCCACAAAGATAACGAAGAGTGGAACGTCGGTCCATTTCGAGTTGCAAGAGACCCAGCTTTCCTATCATAGGAAAGAAACCAGTTTATTTTTAACCTGAGTAATTGTAAGCCTCCTAACTAAAGTTCTCAGCAGGCGCTGCTGAGCATTAAACTAACGAAATTGCGTCTAGCTAAAGTTTTCAGCAGTGATGAACCGAGTCCGAGTAGCCTTGCAGGAAAGGATAGCAAAAGCATCTCATCATGCACGTGCGTTCAATTAGGCCGGTAATGGGGAACCTACTATTGCGCGGCCGTGCACGATAAAGGCTTGAGTAAAACATAAAAGCAAAAAAATAAAATTAGAAAAAATCATGAGCCGAGATGCGACTGCAATTTTTCTCAAGAACTTTTTAGATTAAGAAACTCTCAAACTTGCAACAGAAATTTACTGGTTTTCTATTTTTCAAACTTTTCTTTACAGGAATTTCTAATCTTCGTCCCTCAGATTGGAGAAGCATTCAGCCGTGCGCGTTCTAGTTCACAATGCAGAAGCGGATTATTGGAAAGAAGATCTCTAAGAAAATTTAAACGAAACCTCGCCGCATTTTAACTGGGGGAGGTTATCAGCGCAAAATGCAGTTCATAGAAGATCGCCATGTCAGTAATAACTTTCTGTATAACTTACAGTTCACCTTATTGCTGAACACTGGTGAAGTCAACCCATGACAATGCCTTCTACGCGCATACAGTTGAAATGATACAGGCCTAAAAGGAAATCAGACTCTGCGCTCAAAATGAAATGAGTGAATGAACACACTGCGCGCATGGCCTCTAGTTTCTTTTCATGTTTGATACCCCTGCGATCTGCCCGCACGATACCGCAGCACCCCCTCCCCCGCCCAAGCACGCATGTATGCCCTACTGTATGCTATCGCTGGATTAGGCAAAAGAACCGCCTTGTGCTCGCCTTATTTCCCGTTGTCAAAGAAATTGAGGTGATTTCGGGGCCTCGGCAAACGAGAACAGCAAAGATCCCAATTGTTGTTTGTTTGGGACGACCTGCCCAGAAACTGCTCAACCGCATGCAGGAGTTCAGCTGCACTGCGCTAGAAATCGTTCCCCTATTACTGTATGCGTTTTTTTTCTTACGGAAACTGGTAGTGTCGCATGGTATGGCCAAAGAAAGAAAAATGCCAGCATAACCGAAATGCCTAGAAAGCCGTTTGTTCTAGCTCCAGGACATAATGTTTTAAAATTCACCAGTTTTTCGCGGATATATTGTTGTTTCTGTTAACGAGTTAGACCGTGCGAGAATCCTCGATAGAAACCTTGATGCATGTGGCTGGCTTTCTTTAGTGCCGTCGTTTCTTGCTTCCAGCCCACTATGCTAAAAACGGGCCTTATGATCTTGGCAAAAAGATTCGAATATGGAGCGTAAGGAAAGTGAGAAAAAAATTGCTGTGGTTTAGCTCTGGTTAAACCTGAATGAAAGCGGACGTTTTTTTTTTCCTTGCTACATTATTCCTCTATCACGCCCTGTCAGTGTAGGACGGTACATTAGCTAGCAGCCCACACATAGTCTCGCTTTAACCAAGCCGTAAGGACCCGCCTGCGTGTCCTTGGGGTAACGTGAATGCAAAGGATTTTGGATTGGGGTAACGTGAATGCAAAGGATTCTGATATCACCCTCTCATATGAAAAGAACGACCCGACAAGGTTGACGACTGGGCAAGTTGGTAAGGGTTCATTTTTAACCAGCCAAAGGACAAGACACAGGGAAGAAGAAGACAGGACAAGGCTGGACCAGCAACTGAATGTTTATTCAACGAAATAAAATAACGAAGACTCGTTACGAAAAGCACGCGCACAACCTAACCGGTGAAATGGCAGGAAATTGAGAAGACGAAGAAGAAGAAAATTCAAAGTCAATTCAAAGTCAAGGCCTAACTAACGACTTTTCTAACAGAGCGAATTCCTTACAATGAAGGGTAATCGATGCCTTAGCCACACACTTGTCCTCAACCTTTGCAATGCAATATGCCTCAACCAACTCTCGACAGAATTGTTTACCATTGCTGTAAACTACATCCGTATTACTGACATCAGGCGTACATTTGACTTTGAATTGACTTTGAATTTTCTTCTACTTCATCATCTCAATTTCCTGCCATTTCACCGGTTGGGTTGCGCGCGTGCTTTTCGGAACGAGTCTTCGTTGTTTTATTTCGTTCAATAAACATTCAGTTGCCAGTCCAGCCTTGTCCTGTCCTCTTCTTCCCTGTGTCTCGTCCTTTGGCTGATTAAAAATGAACGACCCGAGTTGGCAGCTCCTGCCCGTAGCATTGGAGTAAAGTGAATTCAAATGCCATGGCGGGCTGATTCTAATGTGGCCCTCCCACATGAAGAAGAGGCCCGAGCTGGCGCTCATTCAGGCCACCACCGGCACTAACCCTGAAGGCTCGAGCTGACTGGTGTAGTGAAGCTACCGCTTCAAAAGGCCGAATTGAGCACGCAGCCATCCAGTGCTCTGAGGAAAAAAATGCAATGTATGAAAACACATGTATGCAGAGGGGCGGCTTTCTATACGCCATCCAGCCGTACGTTCATCCGGATTTGCCGATCAGAATCCAAAACTCCTACTCCATGAGAGACTTGGAGCCGCTGCTAAGGGCGAGGCTGGCATGCTTACGAATTCAAGCCAAGCCGCAAAACACACACCGCTCTCCTAATCCTCCGCATCCGCTTGCTGCATGTTATCGAACCACACGGCCGAGCGTGGAGGCTGCGCCGCCTTGAGATAAAGTCACGTATGCGCGATCGCATCAGCAATCTTTGTTTACGCCGCTTCCGTCTATGACGGCAAACGGAAACGGAAAGGGCGGAAAGGAAGCGCTCGAGTTGGGAGCAGGAGTGTTCAGCAGGCTCCTGACCATAACTTATTTTCTTTACGCAGCGTGCGGGCCTAACAGGATGGCAGCCGCTATGCTCTTCATGTCTATTTGCTTGATAACTCGTGATCAGCACAATGTATTGCAATACTGAACAGGTTTCGCTAACGTGTACCAGTCAGTAAGAGGCGGCAGTTTTACTCCGGTACTGCTCATTCTAGGCTAGGCCATACTATTGTGTGCTTGTCTGAGAAGTGACGCGTACAATTAATATTGAAGGCCATTTGTTTCTGTAGAAAACTTTAGTTTTCCACAACGAAAATGTGTCAAGATATGAGTATGCCTCCACCAACTTTAGTCCTGACCGCATATCTTCTCTTCAAGCATTCTATAAAAACGGTTATCTATAATACCGTTTTTTTTTTTTTAAACTCAAAGCACATGGGCGAAATGTGCCTCAAAATATGCGATCGAGGATACAGGTTTATGCGCTTAGGGCGGAAAAATTCGCATACACACTACGCTATCTATTGCATAGGGGCGTTCTGCTCGCGAAGTTACTCTGTAATTTCAAGTTATGTAAGAAAGTGTGACTATGACGAATACGGTGTTTAGTATTCAAAAAGCTTGCTACCTGCGTTTTGTTTGGGAAGTAAGAAATTTTCCTCAGTACAGTAAAGGCCAGATAGAGTAACGAATGCTGTTAGTAGCTCTATCAGGGGGAACCTTTTACACTAGTGTATGGCTAATGTCGGCGCCACGCTTATCGACAATCTTGACTCCCTCCTCTCAATTACTCTTCGTATTCAATTCCCTTCTCTTACATCCACCGGTGCGTAGACTCATAAAAATGGGTAGCAGCGGCAGAGGACAACGAATACTGTGCGCAGACGGAGTCACGCAGACCGCCGCCGACGAAACGATGGCGGTTCATGGTGGAATTTACTTTCAGAACAAAGGGTGCGTTATTAACCCAGTAGAGTCGCATTATGCACGCGTCCTTACGCTTCACACTATGCCAAATAGAAAGTGCGCCTCATGAGCTTACAAAATGGCCACTCTAGTTCATCATAATTCTGCTTAAACCGGCGTCACAAAGTTGCGCACGCGCCACCTAGCTACGAACTATTGCTCTACCATGGCCTCTCTGAATAATTTCCTACCAATTACCTACATTGGAGGGGATTCGGTGGTAACGGCCTTATAAGCTTCCTTGTAGCCACTTCGCGCATGCTCCACGCATTGAGTAGGCACAGTGTCCCAGCACGGCGGCGCACAACGCTAATTTTCTCGCCGCCAGAGCCTTTTACCCTCTCTCTTAGATCTCTGCGCATCTCATGGCGTTTGTACCGCAGGGGACACCATGTTTGCTTACACGCCCTAAGCGGCAATGGATTTTGTCACCGGTTGCACCACGTTCCTGCCTCTACGTCGCTTGTTCTATAGTCCTAGGCAAAGGCGTGTTTGTAGCTGTAACGCTTGTGCCTATATACAATGCATGCTTGGCTGCTCCGTCCGCGTCTTCCCTCTCTACCCACTCCTCGCTCTATCCTTTGCCGTCCGCACTCTCGTATTGTGCGTAAAAATATAAGAAACTTCTCCAAGGAAGTCATGTGCCTCAACTCACATGAACTCGCAGGCAGAATGGTGGCGCTTTGGAGTAGGCTTCGAGATAAGCGATGCGGACAACGTTCGCCTGCGTCTCTTCAGCAGGCAGAAATTAAATTTAGCCAGAATTATCGGAGGGTCGGATACATCTATTCTTTTATTGCTTCACGAGGCAGGCTGAGCGCGTTTATACAACACCCAATCACGGTCCTTTTTTTTTTTTTTGTCTCATGAAGCTGACTAAACCAGTTTATATAACGCCTCAAAGCTCGTTCTTTTTTTTTTTTTTTTACCTTATTGCTTTTTCTACTGTTCTAGACAAGCGGAGGCTGGAGGCGGAGGAAACATAATACCTATTTACATTGCACTGTGGCTTCTGGACTACACACTTCGCATTCGTTCTGATAGTCTCACTTGCTGTCTTTTTTGTTGTTATTACAAAGCTAGCTGAGAAAAGAAAGTTCCTGTGCCCCCGTTCTGCATTGCGGCTGTTGTGGGGAGGCTAAAGTTCTCGATCACTTGACTACCCGAAAGAAACAATGCGATTCCCGTGCTCAGCTACGCTGTCATCCAGTAGTGACGTTAGGTCCCAGCAAGATGAGCCTGAGTCTTAGAAAGGCCCTTAGATAAAACTGTGCACACTGTAACTTTACCAAGCTTACTTTGTGACCTTGATATTGGGCTCAAATTGACAACAAAATCACGACCACTTAAAGAAAATAAAACAGTGTAATAATTAAATGGTACGCTGCCTAATAGTTTTGCAGTAGTAGTTATCGCAGATACAAATCAGTTGCGTTGCGCGAAGCCTATGATGAAAAGAGGACTGCCATAAGGCTATAACACTTTACCTCTAAGGCATGCCAGGGCAATTTACGTGCGGCGACTATAACAGACGATGAATTCTGTCAGAACGCTGCCTGCAAACACATTGTGCGAATTGCCCCATCGCGGTGGCTGAGTGGTTAGGACGCTCCATTAGGCGGAAAGCAAGGCGCCCGTGCATCGTGAAATATCGATGTAGTATGTTAAAGAGCACCAGGTGGTCTAAACTTCCCAGTCCTCCAGTATTGCGTCTCTTAGAGCCTGAGTCGCTTTAGGACGTTAAACCCCACAAACCAAACAATGAATGAATAGATGCTTAAGTTCTTGCCAACACATGTTTCACAACATAAAGCACTCGTTAACACCCCCGAAACAGGCTCGCACTCAGCGCACATAGATGCGTGATAGCATCATTCATAAAACATACACAATTGCAGAAGCCTAACGGGCACAGCCAGCACTTAAAATCCGCATTATCATGGATGTAATCGAAACTATTTTATTTTTGTTATTTATGGAAAGCGCAAGGCTCATTTTGCCCTTTCTAGACGAAATGCTCTATGTGCTGTGTTTGATTTTTCCCATTGTTTATATTAGTGCATTTTTACTACGGAATCGAATAAAATATATCCAAGTCTTGTCGTACTGGACGGAGGTACCTATTACAATCGAATCACAGGCATCAGATATTTCGGACCTACACAGCTCTATGGGGCGCGCATTGTACTAACGACTTGAAAATCCGGTGGCGAACTTATATTGGCCTCCCTGTGCGCACGCAAACGATCATTTGTGGGCTGGATGTAATGCTTATTCTGAGATTTTTTCACCACTTCATGGATATTGCGGTTATCTTGTATATTCAAACTAGATCTCACATACAAAACCATTTTCAACGAAAGTGCTTTGGTTTGGAATATACGGTTCAACCTCCCATAGCGACAAAAGGTAAAGCAAAAGTAGTACTGGAAGAGCACTGGAGGTTCATTCTACTTTGACATGTTTAACGTATAATGACGTCGCACAGAACATGGGCGCGTCTGTCTTTCCCCTTCATTGAAAAGCAATCGCAACTGCGGGGATTGTGCTCGAGTCCTTTGTATCAGCAGTGATTTGATTCATTTAGTATGCTGTTAGTCAAGTCCGACTGGGAGAATGCTGGCGTGTTGCCCAGGCTACCAGCGCATGCGTCAAGCCTTTTTTCTCTTCTCGTTTTATGTTTCTTTCTTTCCAATGCGTTTTTTATATATTCTCAAGCCGAGAATAAACTTGTGGTCATTCGCCTGGCGTCGCTGTCTGCGGTGGTTGTTTATTGACGCTGTTGGCCGCGCGCGTAACATGGTACGAATAAAAAGCAGTCAACCTAAATAACGTTAGTGATTTGTTCTATTACCACTCGCACTTAAACAACCAATTATGTTTTCCATTCTTGTTTAACTTGCTTCTACGGAGCTCCTGAATAATCTGCATCCTTGAAAAAGACATGGACCATAAGCAGTTAATTATCCCGGCAAGCTGTACTACTTTACGCAAAAACTGTATTCCTGCTGATGTTTCATCGAGAATTTAATTACTCGCGTGAAGTGAGGCATCACCGACATCACGAAATATAATTTATTCAAACGTATGTAAAACATTTCTCTTTCTATCTTTTGTCAATGCCGATATTATTTGACCCACTTTTGTTGTACTATTCCTGCGACTGCATGCGGTGAAAGCGCTCCGTTTAGTTTATAGGTGCCAGCGGATGTGTTGAAACGAGCTCAAGACCCTCTCTGACGAAAGAGGCAGGAAATCGTAATCGTACACCGCAAGACAAACGGCTGCCACAAAGAGCTGATAACTTTTCGGTTGAACTGTTCCAGGCAAAGCTGCATGCCTGTCCCTTGGAGCGGTTTCAGGTTAGCCTACTCGGACAGAAGTATAGCGTGCTCAACAGGGCCAATAACGGAATCCAGTCGGGCAAAGTTGTCGAGTTCTAACTGCAGACGTACTTGTCAATAACTTTTGCGTGACACTAGATTGTGGAAGCGGGCAGAAGGGGAACATGTCTGCTCTGGAGGAAGGTGGCCCGAGATTGGCATGCGACCTGACAAATATCTTAGTCTAGCGCGATTCGCAAGAACACTCGCACACATACTACCATGATTCCCTCAGGGCGGAACGTCAAATGACGTGCGCCAGACCCCCTTGTGGACCCATAGCAAGCTCCACAGAGAAGTCTGGGTTCCAACTCCTTACTTCCTCTTTTGTATTCGCTGTGGCGTGACAGCAATCCTCTCACGATCAGTGGAACTTTTCAGCCAGATCTCAGTAAGAATCCGACACTCTCCTGTCGTGACGCTGGGGCTACGTCGACCCGGCCTTCACTTGGTAGCGTGCAGAGACT
>JAJIZL010017321.1:373505-400267 GCA_023969395.1 Amblyomma maculatum | reverse complement strand
CACAGGCGAACAATAGAGCGCGCAATTGCGGATGCTTGGTCGTAACACTCCCATGGCGTTTGAAATGAGAGCCCGACTTGCCACAATGCCTGCATGCTTTCCAGAAGCGCTGAACAAGGAAGCGGCATTGGAAGATTCATTTTTTTGTGGCCGATTTTCCAAAGATAGTGTTCCACCTGGTTGTTTTTTTATTGCAGCACTTAAGTCTCATCGACGAGAATGTGAACATAGTAGTGACAGCGGCTTGGCAATTAGCAACGGAACCAGTAGTGAAGAAAAATATTAAAAACCAGTGGGGAGCGTAGTGATAAACATATTAAAAATGTCATATTTTATATTCACACCAAGCAGCGATTCGCATGAGTAGCAGAGGAACTACAAAACAGAGGTATGCGAGCAATCGATGACTTCGCTGCGAGGTTAATGTTCCGTGGCTTCCATTTCAACCTTTCTTGTGAACTCTTCAACTCAGACAAAACTCTCATGACTTTCACCTAACATATCGAGATTTTAGCTAAGGCGTATAGTCCTATTCACGTTTTCAAAGTAACTGGATCATTCACAAGCATTCTTTAGCAATATAGTCATATGCTCAAAATCAAAGCGCTTTGCTTCCAATAGCTGCAATATTGTATTTAATATTCATCAACTAGCGACATTATAAGACTCAAACCTTAGTTATTTAAGAATTTTATTTGCCCGTAGACTTCAGAGAGATGCCTTGCTTTCTTTTTTAAACCTACTCTGCTGCCTTTCTCATTCCACTGCAACTGATATTGTTCACCCACATACCTATACAGCAGCACAGAGCAGCTAATAATTAATCTTTGGCCATTTACCTTGCCATGCAGCACAAAGTAGGGCTTGAAGTGATGGCGTCGGTGGGTCCGATAGGGGCAACGCGTGTGAGTCTCGGTCAGCTGATTGTGGATTCTGCTACGGCGGCTTATGTAAACTTTAACTGGGCTGCGGGTAAGCGCCCTGTGGATCCCACTTAGGATCAATGCAAGCCGCCCATGTGTGACTGCTCATATTCCTCCCCTATTGTAAAATATGCACAATGCGCCAATTTTCCGCCGTGGTCTTACTTTGGACAGATGCGAGCGCGTCAGAAGATCGCTTTTCATTTAGCTTTCAGTTCCAGGCTAGAAGTTCAAAGTTAAACTTCAGGCGAATATCACCGAAATAGTGAATTCTTAATAGTAGAGCACTAAACAATTCTAGGACAAGTTACCACTCTTTAAGAGGGCAAAACAACAGCAGTATTTTCTGTAGGCTCTTCACACGGACGAAAGTTGATGTACACTAAGACATATGCAACAAAGCGACAATTGTGTTGAATGTGCTGCGCAAAGTTTCAGAGAGAGTTGAGGACTTAACGTTGATCAGAAACAGAACAAAACTATTAATAACAATATCAATACAGCACCACATTGACCACAAGTCAGACAAGAGTTGCGTCTAAAAATCAAGAAGAGAGCTTAGAAGACAGATGCTGAAAAGTGGCAGCGTTGTTTGAAACAGTCCCAGTGGGAAAACTGAGCTAACCTGTTAATATAAGGGTAACGAAATTGGGATATCAAGCCGGCCGGAGCCCTGTAGTCGCTTGTTTACTGGAAATGCATTCTTATGAATAAACAAGCTATACGCCATATGTAACGCAAGTTAACACAGAAAAGGCTTCAGGAAATCTTATAATGCGTACCAAATGCGAAATTTACTTCTTAGTTACTTTCTGCAAGCTTCCATATAGCGAAACAACTCAAAGAGGTTAAAGCTGCAGGGGAATGCAATATAAAAGCCGCAATGCTCTTTTTATTGAAGCCTTTGTGCTCGTATCTGTTCTATATATAACTATTGGGCTACTCATCTGCAAACGCTAAAAGAACCGAGCGAAGAGTGGTGAAGGATCAGGCGGCGAACTGATTTTGAGCAAAGAAGACTCGACGAAAGAAAGAGTAAAACATGTTATGTTACTTTTACAGCATCGTTTTTTTTTTTTTTGCTCTCTGATGTGGCATGTGCTTAGTCTTCCATACTGCCCACAACCTCCTGTTTCCTCTGCAAACATCACTTCTTGCGCCGGCGTGTGCACACTGGTGCCTTCTCACGAGCATTTGGAATGAAATAAAGCGCAATGTTTGCTCTCCATCGTGCACCAACAACTCTCACTCTCTAGCTACTTCGCTCTGCCATTTTTTTTCTCTTTCGCAAGCAGCGAGACACGTTGTAGCCAGTTGCTTCGCTACTCGATACAAGCGTAAGAGTATTCGAGGGCACGCTTCAGTCCTCGAAGTTAATAACCTGAGCTCATCGCATAGATTTTATTTTTTTTTTTTCATTTCATGTTCTTTTCGGTTGTAATTTGTTTGTGTCAATTCTTTTACTCCTTTCGAGTGGCGCCCGCTTGGATTATTAAGAGCGCTAAGAAGCACTGTTGTCAAATAGGGGTCGCTTTCTGGCAATTTTGTTAACAGCGGCTGCTGTTGGCTGCGAAGGCTGGGGAAAGTTCAGGGCGACGACGCTTCAATGATATGCTTTTGACTCATTTTTTTTTTCGAATCTACCCTGGTTTCCTTAGGTTGTGGTTCCTTTGAAATATGCTTCAAACAACGTCATGACACAAACGTTATCAATTATCACTAGCAAGATTATTGCATGGCACGTATGATATGCTACGCCCTGATACGGCATGTACGGTACAGTACGGTATCTTCGGTTCAATGTCTCGACGTTAAACATAGATTATTAGGGGCAGCGCAGTCAGGGCTGAGGTTCAAATTTGAGCCGCCTACGTCATTTAAGATGCTCCGACACTGCACAACATTGGCAAACATTAGAACTTTGCTTCGATAGCACTGTAGCCACCTCGGCTGGAATTCAATGCCGTCACCTTGACGCCGACACCTAAACATCACAAGTGCGCAGGCACAGCAGCGTATTCAAGACAATTTGCCCCAGGAAGTCCGTGTAGTTGTGCATGCAATGCTGTGAATACAGTCAAGCAGAAGCATGCCTGACTGGGCTAAATTCGAAACTACCTCTCGTGTGTTCACACAGAGCTTATACACCGCGTACTTTCTTCTAAAAATGCGATGCCTATTATGACGACCGCTACAGTTACCACTTTGAATCACGATTGGCTCACGCATTTGATGCACTCCGCAGCAATTCAGAGAAAGCTAGACCGAAGCCAATCAAGGCTGATCTATCGCGCGGAAACTCAGAGATCAGGCCCCCGAGAACCATTGCGTTACTATGAAAAGGGTGATCAGCGCTCTTGTCGCGCTCAGTTGTGGCTGTAGGAAGAAGGAAAAGAAAATTCACGGCCCCGCTACTGGCTCCGTAGCTGATCCACGTCCGCTGCCTCGTGCGGACAGAAGAAAGAAAGTATAGAAGAAAGAGAAGAGGGAAAGAAAGACGCGCGCCGCAACAGCCGTCGTCCATCACCGAAGCGGTGGCGGGTGCAATGACGGCCCACAATTGATAACACATCGATGGCAGGCTAGCCGCCGGTGGTTCCCTACCTGTCCCAGCCTCATCAGGGCCAGGAGAAGCCACCCTTCCCCATGTCCCCTGTCGTGCCCATTTTATCTTGGTTCTAATTGCTGCTAGATCTCCTTGAACAAATAGCAATTGTTTATCATTGAGGTGAAAATGTTTCAAAACTACAAGAACTGGATGTAATAGAAGACGATAATAATAATAATTGGTTCTTAGGAATGCAAAGGCGTATATCTGTCACACTTCTTTCTTTAGACACCTGAACCACGCCGTAAGGGAAGGGAAGAATGGTGGGAGTGAAAGTGCAAAGAAAGAAAGGGGAGCCGTAGTGGAGGGCTGAGGCGTACTTTTGACTACCTGGGGATCTTTAACGTACGCTGACATCGCACAGCAAAGGAACGTCTTTTCGTTTCGCTTCATCGCACCGCAGCCGCCCGTGGTCCCGCGGTCGGGATGGAACCTGGGTGCTCCGGCACAGTAGTCGGACGTCTTACCACTGCGCCACCGCTGCGGGGCTAGAAGCTGGCAATGATATTCTCCAGTCTCACATTTGTTACGGCATTTTTGCTTGCCACCGAGAGAGGGAAAAGGAGGGATCCTGAAAAGTGAATAACTTGATCTTTACAATAAAAATGGTAGCGTCGATAACACTCATTTGAACTTTGGCGCAAGAAAGAGCCGCTTCCGAGTTCTGAGTTGTAGATATAATCAATCAATCAATCAATAATAATAATAATAATAATAATAATAATAATAATAATAATAATAATAGGTTCACAGGAAGGGAAAGGCGCTGTATTTCTCACACTTGTTTCGGTGGACACCTGAACCGCGCCGTAAACGAAGAGAGGAAGGTGGGAATGAAAGTGGAAAGAGAGAAAGAGGAGTCTTAGTCGAGGGCTATGGAGTAATTTTGATCCTCTGGGAATCTTTAATGTGGTTGTTGCTGTTGTTTTTGTTGTTGCGACTCAAGAAAGAAGGAAAAGAAAATGCACGGGCCTGCTACTGGCTCTGTACTTGAGTCACCTCTGCTGCCTCGTGCGGACAGAAGAGAAAATAGAGATAAAACAAAACGGGGAGAAAGACAAGCGTCGCAATAGCCGTCGTCCACCACCGAAACGGTAGCGGGTGCAATGATGGTCTACAGCAAATAAAATTTATGGTGGCAGGCTAGCGCCCGCCGCAAGCGGCAGTGACCTACCAGTCCCAGCCCCGTAGGGCCAGGAGCATCTCGAAGCCCATCTCGGATCTTTAATGGGCTCTGACATAGCGCAGCACACGGACACCTCTTCGTTTCGCCTGCATCTAAACGCAACCGCCGGCGGTTCTTATCCAAACTTCTAAATATATGTTCATATTACCACCTGAGTTTCGCAAGAGCCTTGCTGCCAGCGTTTTCGCAGAGCAGCCGGTACCCTAAATATTTTATGACTGCTGGCTCTGGTTTTATAGTAATAGTATAATACACAACTATGATAAAAGAGTGGAAGGAAGCTGCTGATACTAACGGGGAGAAAATAAATAATTATTAATAAATGGAATGTTCCTGAGAAAGTATTAGAGATTTACTCTCTATAATTCAAATCTGCGTTTACCTGGCTGCTAATTAATAATTATTTTCATACTGCATATATACATAACTTCGAGGAATTTCTCAAAACACTGCACTGTCACCTGATTCAGCGCGCACTAAGCAAGTTGATGCACCTTTCTGTGTACGCATATATAAAGGAGACCTTTTAGTTCAGTTCCTTAGCTTACAGAAGCTTCAGAAGTTAACCTCTGTTTTAAAGGAATTATTGCGTTGTACTGACCCTCCATAACAATAAATGTCTCGTAAAAGACCCCTTTTCTAATTTACCGTCTCCTTCATTATATAATTGTTGGTGTGGTGTTGGGCATTTTAGTCTTACGCTGGGTAAGCAAAAGACAAAACCGGAAAATGTGTCTCGAGCCCGTAAACTTCGTGAAACAGGTCAGACAACTGTCGAAACCAGCCGCTGTGGATATCCGTTTATTTATATCGTTAAAAGGAAACTACCAGAGAATGTGTTAGCCCTACCATAATAAATGTCCAACTACCATTCGTTCAACAGGCAAATCATCTATGTAATCTCTACGGGTAATTGTGTCCCATGCCACCTGCGGCCATCTTACCACCGCAAACTTTCTAATTTCATTCGCCCACCTTGAGTGCTGACGCTTCCGGCTGTGTTTGCGCGAGTTTCGTATTCCCTCAATTTGTTATATTACCTTCGCATGCTCAGCCTATGACTAGTTCATTTTACTGGCACCAGAGAGAATATATTGAATTCACGTTTGTTTCCTGTCTCATTCTACTGATCAATTCAGGTTTGTTTCCTGACCCATTACACCGATCATTTTATTTTCCGCAGGTTACTTTGCTGTCCTCGTTTCAAGTGCCTTGGGCAGGTGCTTCCTGTCTTGCCCAAATTGTGACTGAAATCTACAATCATGAAAAATATCATCGATAACATTAATGCTATGAAAAATATTACAGCCTACTATAACGAGTGGGCAATTTGCTGAATTTGGATGAGAGGCAGCATCCTCAGAGTCACTACTGCCAACATCACGAGGTTTGCTGAATTTTTGGACGCATAACACGCTGATAGAGATGGCTGTTCTGAAGTTTTATTTTCAAAACTGTTGTCACGGAGAAAATAGAGAAAAAATACCTAGTTTTTTATCGATAAAAAAATACTCATTATTTTTGCGAAATGAGTGGAAGCATATGAAACGGCTTTTTCGGAATTATGACTAGTAACCTAACAATAATCACCGGACGTGGTAAGTAGATTTAAGCGACTTGTTCTAACGGTAAGTACCAACGAGCGGCTTGGAGGAGAGGGTCTAACCACAAGTGGATTTGGTTTACTTTCTTACTTCCTAGATTCACTTACTCTCCTGTAAAGCGTGCATCACCCCTTGTTAAGTATTAATGTGGGGAAGCAGGTTCTCACGCAAACCACTTAGATGTCAAACTTTAGGCTGGGCGCTATCACTTCGCGAAATGAGTGGAAGCATATGAAACGGCTTTTTCGCAATTATGACTAGTAACCTAACGATAATCAACTGACGTGGTAAGTATATTTAAGCAATTTGTTCTAACGGTAAGTACTAACGAGCGGCTTGGAGGAGAGGGTCTAAACACAAGTGGATTTGGTCAACTTTCTTACTTCCTAGATTCACTTATTTTTCTGTAAAGCGTGCATCACCACTTGTTGAGTGTTAATGTGGGTAAGCAGGCTCTCACGCAAATCACTTAGATGTCAAATTTTAGGCTGGGCGCTATCACTTCGTTACTGACGCCTTTGTTGATAAAACGCTACTTGCACACAAATCGAATCTTAAAAAGCTCTAACAAAATACACAAACAAACATCTCAGAGTTGCCACACTATTTTTCCAAGAGCTGTGGGATGGCGCTCACTACTGGTCGCCTTGAGACTGAACCAAATAGCTTGTTTCCACCTAAAAGCTACCACATATATAGTACTCGATGTATTCACCGCTATCATATACCTACATAATTTGACTTCAAGGGGTGCTAACGCTCATATCTTCCTCTGTTCTTCTAGTCTGAATGTTTCCGCTGCGGACCAAACTCCAACACGACCATGAAAATCATCATAGTCATTTGCAAACCATACTCAATGCAGCGCGAAGACCTCTCCTATACCTCAAGAATTAACTCGATCCGGCGTCCGCTACTTCCGCTGGACCCCCTAAAACTTCCATAATCTGGTCCGTCCACCTAACTTTCTGTCACCCCTGCTAGGCTTGACTTTCGTTGGAATTCAACTTGTTTCCCCTAGCGTCCGTCGCGTATCTTGGGATATCGTCATATGTCCCGGCCATGCCCATTTCTTCTCTATTCCCACCAGAATGTTATTAATTTGCGTTTGTTCCACAACTAATTCGGCACGCTTTCGTTCTCATAACGTTACAATTACCATTTTCGTCCCGTAGTCGTGGTTCACAATTTAAGTTGAACTCTTTTCTTTAGCTCCCACGTTTCTGCGCCATACTGGTGTTGTAAAATTTCTCCTTGAGGGATACTAGTAACCTCCCGTTTAATATCAGGCACTACGTGCCGCATGCGCTCCTACGCAGTCTGATTCTTCGGGTTATTTCCTTTTCGTGATCAGGATCTCTGGCTGTTACCTTTCCTAAGTAGCCGCATTTGCTTACAACTCCTAGAGCCTCGCTACCTATCTCAAACCGCGGTTATTTTTCGAGACTATTGAACATTACTTCTTTCTTCGGTGTTTTACGTTTTAGGCCCAACATTCTGCTTTTATTATTTATTTTATTAATCATCCTATGTAATTCGCCACTTGAGCTACTCAAAAAGCAATGCCATAAGCTAACCTTCGATTACCAAGGTATTTTCTATTAACTCTTGTGCCTATCTGTTCCCAATCCAGCTTTCTTAATACTTCCCCTAAGCAAGCGATGAATAGTACTGAAGATATCGTGCCCTCTTGCCTGACATAACACTATTTGTTATCAAAACTTTAATACTTTGTTTATGGAGAACTATGATTGTTGTGCAGCCACTATGGATATATTCTAGTACTTTCATGTATGTCTTACTGCACCTTTATGCAATAGCCGTCCTATGATCCCTGCACCGCGCCTCTCCGATTATCTCTCCATTCTACACAATGCCACGATTGGAGCACAATATGAAATAAATTACATTTTTAGTTTTCAAATTCAGGATTTTTCATGTCTACAATAAGGCATCTGTGATTCGTTAATTGTTACGTTCAACGAGTCGTACTAACAACTCACTCCTGTAGCTAAGATTATGTCGTATTCCTCCACTGTCTAGCCTCCAGCCTACATCTTCGGTACCACGCCATATATTTCGCTTGTGAGTACAACATTCATTGTTTTTTTTCTGTGTACATTACATAATTTTGCATCTTCACATACGCTTTCTACTTCGTTGTCTTCATGGCTAGATATAGACGCGTAGTCCTGTACAATCTTGAACTCAGACTCTCTCCTTTATGCTATAGAGCTATGTCTCCAGCTATGTGCTTATTCAACGGGAATCCTGCATGTAGTTCTCGTCCCTCCGCTAACCCACCACTTCAGCCCGCGTTTCAGTACAGAATAGGCTTCATTTACCGTTCTAACCTGACTAAGCCCTACGACATCACAATAATTATTGGCGCAGCATAGTTTCTAATGACGACCCGTCCGGAGCCAGATGAGCCCCGGTCGCTCTTACAGATGTGACCACCTCCGTGGCCATTTACTCAGCAGCTGCTAGAGGCCGAGGGCCGAAGATTACTTGGTATGGTCCATAGAAAAAGTGCTGACTAATTAGTGCACCATTGTTTCCGACTATTAGACTACATTACTGTAAAGATCGTTTCTACAGGTGGTCGCGGGGATAAAATAACGTTATTGAACTTTACTGAACAATAAGAAGTGATTGGTTTGGTTTGGTTTGGTTTGTGGGGTTTAACGTCCAAAACTCAGGCTATGAGAGACGCCGAAGTAGGTGGCTCCAGAAATTTCAACCACATGGGGTTCTTTCTGACATCGCACAGCACACAGGCGTCTTGGTTTTCACCTCCATCGAAAAACGGCCGCAACTGCCGCATGGTGTTCTTTCTGACATCGTACAGCACACAGGCGTCTTGGTTTTCACCTCCATCGAAAAACGGCCGCAACTGCCGCATGGGATTCTTTCTGACATCGCACAGCACACAGGCGTCTTGGTTTTCACCTCCACCGAAAAACGGCCGCAACTGCCGCATGGGGTTCTTTCTGACATCGCACAGCACACAGGCGTCTTGGTTTTCACCTCCACCGAAAAACGGCCGCAGCTGCCGGGATTCGATCTCGCATCCTTGGTCAAAGCAGTCCAGCGCCCTAACCACTGCACTGCTATGGCGAGGTCAGTAAGAACAGTGTTCTTAATGATGTAGCTTTAATAAGCAATGAAGAACCGCTTTTAGTTGTAAACAGGCCTAAATTTCTTGATAAACGTAGGAGCTTTTAATAAATTTTTCAGCGCTTATATGCCTGTTTAGATCATTTCATTCACATCCTGTGATGTGATGACTACACGCATATATAAAAAAAAAAACGAACTAAAGAGTATTCGGCGTAACTTCATCGAGCCTTTATCGTATTTTGGACGATAACTATATAACTAAGGAACAAAGAAGAAGTGTCTTCCTGCTAAGGTGGCTTCATCGCTCCTCTGAAAATTCTTGCCGTCCTTGTAAGCACCTGTCCTGTCTCCAGAGAAGTGGATCTTCTATTTCCGAGGAAGCTACAGACGTCCTCTCCGCGTCAGGTTGCGAGACCTCCGGCGCATGCTACTCATGCATGATTGCAGCTCAGGTCGGCACGGAGGCTAGGCCTAGTGCTGCCGCTGCCACGCTGGCAGAGGCAGCTTCGCCGGAGTTGCTCGCTGCAACTCCTGCCCTGCCGTCGACACCTCTACCTGACCATCGGCCTCAGGTCCAGCGTGGTGCTCCCGGTTCTTCAGCACCAGCGCCCATTCAGCCTTCCCAAATTGGACAACAGCCCGTAAATGAACTGTTCTCTGGGCGGAGCACGGCTATGGCCACTCAGCTAACACGACGAGATGCACATCCAACAGTGCGACCTGAAGAGACAAGCTCTTCAATGGACCTATCGGCTCCACCATCCGTATCAACGAGCACCCGTGCCCCTCACAAGCGTCCTTCGGAAGATAATCAACCGAATTCGTTCTCGGCAAGTGGTGGCTATCAAGGAAAGCGCTCCTGTTTAACTATCGAAAACCAGGTTGCACCTACACCGGGATCGTCATCTTATAAAGTGGCGATTAAATCTCTAGCCAACAAAAGCCTCACCGATATACCAAACAGAATCATCCAGGCCAACTTGGACGCATGTCTCGGAACCAGAGGTTTTCGGGGCTTCACGGCAAGGAAGAAGTCAAACACTATAGCTGTGTGGCTCCCGACACTTACTGCGGTGGAACGTGTCCAAACGCTTAGTTATATTTCAGTCACAAGTGAGATCTCAGTGCCTGTGCAAGTGTATCTAGTTGAAGGCTCCGACTTGCAGCGTTGCGTCGTTTACAACGTCGACATAAACGAAGATCAAACCACCCTTCAACGTGAGCTGTACTGCCCAACGCACCGAGTTATACAGGCCCGACACATAGGAAAGGGGCGTTCCTGCATGATCACCTTGCAAGGCCCTCCGACACTCCCAGCCTGTCTGTACTACTACGGCTGCATATTAAGGCCACGGCTGTATAAACCGAGGGGGGTTTACTGTTATAACTGTTTTCGGGCAGGGCACATGCGCAAATATTGCCCCTTTGCTACTGCCGATGAAGGTGCGTCTGAAGGAAAAGTTACGTACCGATGCGGCCTCTGCAAATCGGACGACCACGAGATAACATCTCCAAGTTGTCCGACAAAGCAAAAGGCAACGCAGAAGGCTCGTCTTTGGAACACTAAGCGTTGGCCAATAGAGGACATGACACCGGTGCAGACATCCAATCGCTTTGCAGCTCTTCAGTGGAATGATGACGAGTGGCCAGAGCTTCCTGAGCCCGCTTCGAATGCACCTCCAGCTAAGACAAAGTCTAATGATACGGTGCTCAAGAAACACCGTCGACAACAGCCAATACAGCAGTGTACTGATCTACCAGACGACGATATGGCTGTAGTGGATCAGCAAATCAATCGTCTATTAGCAGAGGTCTCTAAGCTCCGACAACACCGCGAAATGCTTGCTCGACGTCGGCGACCTGCAGAAGTAACCGCCAAATCTAGTAATTGCCCAACACAACCGCCTTCATCCCGCGCAACCGGGCCATTTGCTGCCTCTTCCCAGAGTACCACAACGCCCAATGATAACTCTGCAACATCGCTGCTCCGCTATATGGTCAACCAGTTGTCCCACCTGACATCTGTGATACTACAGCGCTTGGACTAGCACACAAAAATGGCGAAATCCGGTCGTCCTGGTGTACTGCAGTGGAACTGTAGAGGCATTTCCACGAAGGTGGCCGAGCTCAGGAACCGACTGCGATTTAACAAGCTTCGGGTGTGGGCTATGTTACTTCAGGAAACGAACGCCTTGCCATCTATTCCTGGCTTCAGCGGCTACGGGTCTCCTTCAATGACCGACCGTCGCGTGCAGACTGCTTCTCCCCCGGGAAAGGCGGCGATATATGTTGAAACGAGTATTCCTCATGTACGCCTTTCTCTCGAAAACTGGTGCACATCATACCAAGAGGTAGTGGCAGTTGCTGCGAAATTTCTGAAAGGAACCGTTGTTCTTGTTTCTTATTACGTTCGACCAGCTGAAGGCGCCTCTTCCCGTATTAATCTTGGCTGGTTATTAAGTGTTCGTCGGCAATACCCCGGGTGTCCAATTTTAGTCGGAGGCGACTTTAACGCCCCTCACCCATATTGGGGGTATCCGACTGCAAGCCCTCGTGGTAGGCGTGTGCGGGACGCCTTCACTGATGCCCTGTTTGTTCTGCTTAATCACCCTGGGACAGCAACACGGCCTGTGCGTCACATACGTAGTTCTGCCTATGCTCCAGACTTGACGTGGTGGTTGGGCGCAGGAACTCCCTCATGGCACATGGAGCCGGACTGCTGGGGAAGTGATCACCACCCTATCCTAATCGGTCTCCATCCCTCCCGTCTCCGCCCTTTACGCCGCAAATGTTCCGTGATAAACTGGGACAGCTTTCGCTCATGTCTCGACAGTATGTCTTCAGATTCGCCGTCACTCCTTGTTGACCGTATACAAAGAGCACTAAACAGCGCTACGACTACTACCTGGATTGATGTAGGCCGACCGGCACCAGATCTCGGCCTGCTTAACCTGTGGGCAGCCCGCCGTCAAGCTGAGCTGGCTGCTACACGAGACCCTACTTCGGGGCAGGCACGTACACGACTGAATTATCTTACCGCGAAGGCTCGGAGATATGAACGCGATCTCTCGCGACGCCAGTGGCATGCATGGTGTGAACAATTTTCTGATAAATCATCGAATGCCTCACTATGGCGAACGTTTCGTGCAATCGAACATGGTCGTCGTTCTACTGACGCAGCAGCAACAGCATGCTTTGCGGCTAATCTGTCGCCGGGTGATTTCGCCAAAGAAGCTGCTCGAAAATTTTTCCCAAAATACGATATACTGCCTCCTTCAGCTGTAAACCTTAATTTGGCAGGTATCCCTGCAGACGCATGGAAACTACCATCTGCTGCCGACGCAGATGGAATTGCGAGCCCCTTTTCGATGTGCGAGCTGCTGGCTGCAATTGACGATGCGAAACGGAAAACAGCGCCCGGCCTGGACAAAATTCAGTATGAGGTTTACAAGAACCTCAGTACTGCTGCACTTTCTCAACTACTAGACACCATAAACAAAGTGTGGCTTGATGGTGTCGTACCCGAGAGCTGGAAAACCGCTGTCGTGATCCCTATTCCCAAACCTGGGAAGCCTCCAACGGACCTCGCCAACTTACGACCAATCTCCTTAACATCAACGCTTTGCAAGCTCGCAGAGAAAATGCTAGCCACACGACTTTCTTGGTGGCTTGAACAGCACGGTTTTTATCATCCTGCTCAAATTGGATTTCGTCCATACATAGGTACAGAGGATGGGTTGGCAGTCTTGGCATCAGCAGTTCTGTCATCTACCCGCAGCCGCAATGTACGTACCATATTATCAATGGATGTTGAAAAGGCATATGACAACATCAGTCATGCTGCAATCCTGAATGCCATTGACATGCTTCTTCTCCCTCCGAGAGTACGCACTTTTGTCGCATCATTTTTGGACGGAAGAAAATTTGCAATACGCCTGAGCGGTGACACTGTTGGTTCATTCGTTTCACTACGTGGCGTGCCCCAGGGATCAGTATTGTCTCCGACGTGATTCAATATTACTTTCATCCCATTGGCGTGGCGCTTACATGATATCCCTGAAATCAAGTTTTTGCAGTACGCAGATGATATCACGGTGTGGAGCACTCACCATGATCTTCTCACTCAAGAGGCCGCCCTTCAGTCAGCATTAGACGTAACCTCTGATTACGCATCCTCCATTGGCCTTCAACTTTCTGTGTGTAAAACTTCATACACGTCAGTCGCCAACCGCTGGGGACGCCGCAAACTTGCCTCAAATCCAATTCGTCTCTCTCTATCACCCCAATACAAGAAAGTTCGAGCCTGTAAATTCTGGGCTTAACAATTCACCAATCAGGATCAGCGACTGCTTGGCTCTCTCAGGCAAAAAAGCAAGCACTTCAAACTATAAGTTTAATAAGAAGAATTGCCCCTAAAACGGGTGGCGCTGGCTCGTCTGTTGCACGCCAGTTAGTGAGGGCGGTTCTGCAGCCCCGTATTGTTTATCAGGCCCAGTTCCAGCATCTTACAAGGGCACAATGGGATCGCCTTGAAGCCGTAAATCGAGAAGCTATGAGGACCATAACATGCCTTCCACGAATCACACCGGTCGTAGCTTTACAGGAGAATGCTCAGCTCAACACCATCGATGAACTGGTGCAGCAGCGCCGAGATGCTCGCAGACTCAAGACCACTTTGTCACATTCCACGCAAGCACTGAGGGCGTATGCAACGTCACACATTATTCTTCAGCCACCTGCGCCAGTTCTCCCTCCCTGGAAATTTATACAGTTAGGAGACAACAAGCCAACTGACATCCGCAGACCGACGTCTGCCAACTCTGCATCGTTGCTACGCCAGAGATTTGAAGAGCAAGATACTAACCTGCCTCAAGATTCCATAGTAGTTTACGTAGATGGTAGCCTGCAAGGCTGTGAAGCCAAAACGGCAATCCACTGTCCACGGAGACCTAGCCTGAATCGGACAACTAGGTTTCAGCTTTCGGAACCACATACATCTTTCTGCGCTGAGCTTGTGGCAGTTCAGGAGGCACTCTGCTCCGTGACTTCTATAACCATGCTCCCTACAGCCCACATTGTCATCCGCACTGACGCACTTCAAGCAGTACGTCTGCTCCGACGTGTCAGCCGCTGCCCCAAAATTTGCCAGGACATCCACCAGCTTGCAGCGCGCATCCCACAATCAATATGCATTGAGTGGGTCCCACGGGATCTGCTGCCTTCCCAAAGTCAAGCTGATTTTGCAACCCGCCTCGTGAACCAAAAGGCATCAATCCCACGGCTTCTCGAAGTCGACGACGCTACCCTCCTTTTGTCAAGAAAGGAGCACCTCAGGCGCCGCACACGTGCACTTATCCCTCCGTGTGCGATATCCCTTCCCCGCGGTCTCACCCGTGCAGAGGAGGTTGCGCTTAGGAGGATCCGGGTCGGTGTTGCCCTTACACCAGCTGTAACTAGGACGTGGTCATACTTCCAACACTTATCCTCGCCCAGGATGCCCGATCTGTAACAACGAAGATGTCGAGGCCGACATCCACCACTTGCTGTGGGACTGCCCAGCACTCAAGCCAACACGAATCCGGCACCTGAGAATAGCTGGCCTTTCAGCAACCAATCCTGCCTCATACGTCACTTGGACGCAGGGACCTCATCATCGCTCACTTCTGGACTTCATAAAATCAGCCAACCTTTTTCCATTCATTTAATCATTTATTCATCCTTCATCATATAACCTACTGATGCCCTGAGGCAATAAATATCGACTACAAAAAAAAAAAAAGACTATATCACTTTCGTAGTGCCTTACTTCTATTGTACATGTGCAGGCGCCTAAACATTTGTGACTATATTTTTCTACCTTGCGTCTACGAACACTAATAATACTAACGACAATAATAAATTAAGTAATGTAGCGTATTGGTAGCATTATTGGTAGTCTTGGTCTTAATGGTAGTCGTATTGGCAGTCTTTATTTCTGGGATTTCCACCAATTTTCACGCAGCCCTAACCAGGGCCTTCGACACCTGAGCCATTGATATGAATTCCCGAACGAAAAGATGGAAGAGCATCGATGACCATTTTGCTTTAAGACGAGTGAAAGGAATTCATACGTGACCAGCCTACAACGAGCATGATCTCAAGTCTAAAGAGAAAGAGGCTTCCGACGGAAGGATTAGACACGTTTCCAAGTTACCTTGAGGCCTGGGAACTGATTTCATAAAAGAGATAAGGAAAGTTCCGTATGATTGGCCAATAAGCCCAGAAGCGAAATAGAAGACCGAGGAAAGTTTTTTATTGAATCTTGTTTTTTACTGCTTGCTGTATAGCACAGTCGAGCTGCTCTCTCACTTTGCACTGAGTTCGCCAAGCTTCAATGTTGACCTCAAAGGGATCAGAGAAGAGCGTGTGCCATGGAAACAAGATCAGACGCCAGCGAGTCGCTTTGAGCGCTCTTTGGCTGTCTAGCGCTCTTAGGCTATCTCCTGTGCTTATCTTTTTGGCCCAGACGAGTATAGCCTCCTTTTTTCAGCCCTTGTTAACGATACGTTCTCTGCCCCAATACCAAATTATTCCTCCTCAGTGAGCTTAGAAAGGGGGACAGGAATGCTGGTCTGAAAAAGTTAACATGCAGCATTACTTCTATTATATTTTATTAACTTTTATTACTTCCGATGCGAAGGCAACTGAGATATTCAGCCTGATTCTTTTTTCTCTGCCTCCATATTAGCGCGATAATTCCAACAGGGGCTGGCGGCATGTAATCAGTGGTGAACTCTGTGATTACAATAATGCCAAAGTAATTGTTTACATTGAACACACTATTCATTAATGCCTTACATTGTTCGGCCTTAAAATTTACTAAAAGAAAATATCTGTAGGAAACAAATTTATTTCAGTCATATAAGCATTTTTTACGCTTAGATACTATTTCTGTTTTGTCACCGGTCTAATTACAGACGTACATAGTGAATATATTCGTAATACTTTCTTCAAATATCATATGACATACATATAAATCCCGGTTTGTTCCACATCCGTACACGTGATTCTTATGTGGACTTACCGGTAGCGTGTCTGCCCCAAAATATAAATCATGGGTTTTAATCCGACCTAAAATTCTTTAAACTTCTCTTTAAGCGAATTCACTCTCTTTATTAAATCAATGTTTAAGACATGAGCGACCTTTGTTTAACCAAACATGTTACGTTTCTATTAGGTTAATTCCACGGGTGACTTCTCGTTTAACGTGGCGTTCCGGAGTGCTTGAAACTCTCACAAGAAGTCCTGTGGTTGTGTAGAGGTAACCCTCTCCATCAATCACGCATTTTTCCCAATGCATGACTTTGAAAATGTCAAAATGAGTAAAATTAGCTTGAGTTTCTCTAATACGAGTATTGTAGCTTTCTCATTTCAAAGAAAAAGTTTAGAACTTGCTTTTTTTTCCTTACTGAAATCGCTGTGGTGTTTTGTTATTATAGCGACCCCGACTAGCGCAGAAAAGCATTCAATGAAGAAAAGAATAGGACAAAGAAAAGGGGAGTTGTGGGCAGGAGCATTCCCCAACTCTTTATGAGTCCCGTTCTAGCCGGGGCGCGCATCTATCAAGTTCTGTATCTCGAGAATTTCAAGACCTGAGGGAGCAATGGAATAAAGATACGTGCTGTAAGCTCTGCTAGCCAAAATAAAAGGGGCTGTAGACAGTGCCATACACTATGTTAAACGATTCATCATCCTTGCAAGATCCGGGATAAAATAACACTCATGAGTAAATTTACAATTTCTTTTCTTTTACCAGGTGGTTACAGCGATTCCGCGCACCGAAATTCCCTACCACGTACTCGATTTTACATTGGCCCGTATGATATTCAGCCCAAAGAAAACAGGGTCAAATGTTCTGATTATGCGCCTCTCTATCTTTCTGTAATCTGCCGTGGTATTAAACTAAGAGTCGTTTTTCAGGCTTTGAAATCATTGTGAGCAGCGGACTAAAATATCAGCGCGTAGGAAAGGGTAATAAGCATAGGTTCAGTACGCCACAGGCGCTGTTCTCAGAGAAGGTGTTGTATTCTCCCTGAGCAGTTACCAGCGGAATATAGTAAACGCTCTCAAGGTTATCCCCAGACTACATGATACACTATTTTGTTCGCAAGCGACAGTTGTGGCCAAGGTCCTATAAGGTTGTATTCATGCAGTGGCTATAACAAAGGGATAATCGGGATCAGTCGAATTAATTGTAGCTGGTTAAACTGTAGAATGAGGCAGAAAGGGTCTTGCAATCAATTGACTCACAATGAAGACTGTCTTTATTTGTAACAAGGGCGACGGTTACGCACGTCCAACTCCGTATCTTCATTTTGTGGATGTACAACGCAGATCTACCACAACAGTTTGGAGCCTAAGCCGATTTTGATGCTGCATGATTATAATGCATTGTGTTCATGAAGGGTAGATGAAGTTAACAAATTCAAAATCGTGCCCGAGTAAGGAAGACGGCTTAAGAATGGACAGCACGTAACTACATGGACAGCACGTAACAAGCCGGGAGCTTACGTCTAGGTTCCCAAGTTCTCTGTCTGTTCCCACTGCGTTAGGCATTATTACCGGCAGCAAGCATGAACGCAGGCAATGTAACTGTGCTTCGTGGTAAATCAATATGACATCGCTCCAGAGATGCCCGCTGACATTCTGAGTTGCATATCTTGACTCGGTTGAAAAAGGATGACTGCTGGGTGATGCTCCTAAGGTGTCCTTTCTTACGCTCACAGTACAGAGAAAGCAAACGGACAAGGATTCGCCGATACGGATGCATCGACAGATGCTGACTTATTATGACATTTAGGCCCTGCTACTTCGTGGGAATGGATCGAACTTCGAATATTACCAGCTTACTTTTCCATGTGTACATGCGTTATAAGGCGGGATTTTATTTAGATATTCTCGAGGCCTCATTCCCGAGATATATTGCGTACATTCTTGCAATTCTTATAAAAATGCCAGTTTTTCATTAAGCGAACATTTGACTGCCGTCATGGTGCGTCGCACCGGTCGTGTGTAATAAACGCTAGGAACGTATTTTGTAGCTATTTAACTAACGCTGTTCTTACGAATGAGTAGCTTGTGTAGCCGTTCCCTCACAAAGACCTCAGAGTTGAGATCTAGGTATGTGGTGGCGCTTGTCCTATGCTAATTATGATTGGTTTGGTTTGTTTTGTAGGGTTTAATGTTCCAAAGTAACTCAGGCTATGAGAGACTTCGCAGTGGAGGAGTTCAGAAATTTAGACCACCTGGTTTTTTTTTAACGTGCACTGACATCACACAATTACAACGTTCATATTTCATGCTTTGTTGTTCACACCAAAAATCTATTAACCATCCTTATGATTTCCTAAAGTGCGCTTGTCGTGCGTTTTTGTTTTGTATGTGTGTGTGTGTGTGTAAGATTATAAATAAATATTTCGAAAACTTGCCTATATACCATGCGCAGAAAAGCCGAAAACGATAGACGTGATTTGTCATCGTTGGTACTTCGAAAGAAGCACCAAGAAACCGAAGGATCTCCTATTTGGCTTAGCTGTGTTTGCTCCTGCTAGCCCTGCGCTATTCTTTTCGACTAAAATGTGCCTTTTGATTGTTCTTCGTTATTTTCAATGCCTTTAGAATTAGGAGAAAGGAAACGGCTCGGAACCGGAAATCGATGCCATCCAGCCTTTCCCTCGCTTCTATCTGCTTCCTACTTCTTCAGTGACCCGGAAACAAAGGCAATGGCTTGATCTTTAGGTCGATGAATGAAGGATCGAAGCATGGCGTTGAGGGATTCTTCAGCTGGTGATATCAACCCATGCTTGTCCGCATATAACTGAGCTGCATTCTCTGCGTTCTTGATTTCTCCAGGCGTTTCTTCTGCTAAATCTAAAAACGTACGGAGAGATATCTGCAAACTGTTGCGGTCTGCAAATGCTGCGCATCTGCCCCTACCACACGCATAACTAATTTGAAGAGGTTAGCTTTTATTTTTGCTCACATCCAGCATCAATAAATTTTCGGGTTTTTCTTTTGCGCTGTTCTCTCGAGAAACAGTTAAAAGACAAATAACTTCTTTCTCCTTCTTCATAATGTTGTTTACAACATTATGAAGAAGGAGAAAGAAGTTATTTGCCTTACAGCGTCAAGAAATTTACTAAAGCAATAGCTAAGGCAGGGGAAAGGAGGTGGGGTGGGGGGGGGGTGTTGAAGGAATGAAGAAAGAGTTGCCGATCTAATGAGTTCAAAGAAAGAGACATAGTTTTGCTCTAGTGTCTAAGCGATATATGAGGAAGGGCTGTTCGGCGGAGACTCGCTACTTGCTGCCAGGTGCCGAGTTCTCGTCGGCTTCACTACCGGGCACACCCACAACAAGTAGTAAGTAAATACCTGGTTCAGTGTTTTGAATAACTTTTGTTACACTAGCTCGGAGTCTGCATACAGCGCTCGACCGCCATTTATCATTTAGCGTAGCAATTGAACGAAAATAGTAGCTAACTGCGTGCCATATGGCTGTGGTACATTTTTGTAAATATATTGTTCAATAAACAAAAAAAAATGGAAGAAAAAACATGTAACAATGCAGTTCTGTTTCTTCACTGAGGGGCCAACGCGGTGCGAAAACTTCGTGAGTTAAAAATAAAAACGCAGCTCGATGTCAAAGCACAGTACTTCTGCTTCGACTATAGTTGTAATAATAATAATAATAATATTAAAAATAATATTTCTTCATGGGAAACGAAAGCCGCAGCATCTCACACTTCTGTGACAACTTAATCGTGCCGTAAGGGATGCGGACTATAGTTGTAATAATAATAATAATAATATTAAAAATAATATTTCTTCAATGGAAACGAAAGCCGCAGCATCTCACACTTCTGTGACAACTTAACCGTGCCGTAAGGGATGCGGAGAAAAAAAAGTTGGAGTGAAAATGAAAAGAGAGAAAGAAATGCTGTTGTGGCGGGCTGCGGAATAATTAAGGTGACAAAATTAGGCACCATATATCATTTATTACAGAATTCATAAGTAATATTTAACAAAATCTGGACTGTTTACTTCTCTCATTATTTTCAGTGATGAAATTTTTTCTTGGTAGAGAATGATTGGTGGCCTGCTGTCAACAAAGAATACAAAATTAGTGGATGATTCACTTTTGGTAAGGCGCATTTGGATTATTGGAGGTAATTTTGGCTCAGTATCACAGTCACAATACGCGCTTCAGTTTAAATACCGATATTCGACTTTTGCAGCTAGCACAGAACCGGGTTAAGTAGAGAAATATGGGAGAGGCCTTCGCCCTGCCGTGGGCATAGTCAGGCTAGGCTGATGATGATGATGATGATTCGACTTTTGAACCCTCAGTAAAGCACATGCAAGCAAAAACCTAAACTATTACTACTTTTGATAATATAAAACATGTAATATCGAACGTCAACAAAATGCAATCGCTTTTTTTTATCAATTAGGCACGTAATCTGGCAATAACCATTACCGTTAGGCAGAAATATTCTGTTTCCATGAAGACGTATCAAACGATTCAGTTCAAGTTTCAAAAATATCTATGATATGGAAGCCCTTCGACAGCCTGCTGTTAATGCGTAATTAAATTTTTTTTTATTTGCAACCTTTTTGAGATAGTCCTTGTAGTCTTTATTTTTTTGTGTTCTCAGAAATTACAAACTAAATAATGCATCCTGTTTGTAGCGCTAAATACGTCTTCATTTCTTCATCCTTGTTTATAAATACGCATGAAAAAGGAGAGATTGGTGCCTACCAGAGGCGCCGGGTACTCCCACATTTCAAAACTTTTTACACCCTTAAATGTGTAACGCTTTCCGCAGGCTAACACCCTAAGAGTAGAACAGCACTGATTCACCGTGAAACATCTTTCGCTGTACAAATGTCGTTTGGCATCGAAAAGCGGATGCTGTGTTCTGTTGAGGATGCAGCGCGCGGCAACACAAAAAGACTCAGGACGTTGTTGCAGGGGTTTTTGGCTTTCAGACCGTATTTCTCTTTTTCGCTTTTTCTTATATTGGGCCCCTCTTCCATTTTACAAAACACAGGGTAGCCAACCGAAAACCCCTGATCTTTAAATGGCATCGCTTACCCCTGTTTTGCCATTCCTCACTCAGGGTGTTAGCTCGCTGACACTCGAGCACCCTTTTTGGTACCAAAAAGTTGCAACATTTTTTAGTGTATATTCTTATATTGGAAGGAATTTTTTTTACTGACATGATATGCAGCACAACTAGAGCACACATAATAAAAATTATTGAAGACGCAATGCAGAAGTCAGAAGTCGCAACTTTAATAAGCAACTACAGCCACTTTAAACGCTAGGTAATGGTTTGGTTTAGGTGTATAAAGCCCCAAAGTGGCTCAAGCTATGATAGACACCGCAGTGGAGGGCTCCGAACATTTCGACCCCTTGGGGTTCTTTAACATGCACTGACATCGTATAGCATACGGGTGCCTACATCCGTTTCCGCATCCTCGGGAAGAGAAGTCGAGCGCCCTAACCTAACTAACCTAACCTAACCTAAAAAACTAACAGCACGCAACAGGCAGTTGTAATAATGCGTAACTAAATGCAAAGGCATAAAAACATTCCAGTAAGAAATGACGCAGTAACAATGCGGTGAGAAGGAGCAGACGGACTTAGCTCCTGAGACATAATGGTCGGAGAAAACGTTTGGTAGTCAAGCAACCATCTATATCAGTTAATTAAAACAGGAAAGTGAGTATTATATAGAGAGTGGATGTCGCCACGAGATACCGATGAAGACAGGTAGTGAATGTAAAATACAAAATTTTAATTAACAATAAAAGTTTTTTTTTTTTCAAGAATGCCACGAACTGTCCTAGAGGAAGAATTTCTGTCGAACTATTTTTCGCTTTTGCACCGAGCAGGCGTAAACGGGTTTTAAACAGAATGCCTTTCATCTATGGCTTATCATGCCGCTCTTTAGTAGATTCCAGTAATTGGCATGTTCTGGACATACAAATAAAAAGGGAGCTGCATATTCACCTACACAGCTACTCACGCATCATGGGCTATTTTTGAGGGCAACGTGTTGTCACAAGCATTCATTTAAGCTGTTGCCAGTCATAAGCGGTAAATGATACCTGAAAATTCGAGCGGTGGTTACGCAGTTGTATAGCACGAACGTGAATTGATGAAATATAGGTTAGCATTTTAATAATAAATTTGAATCAAAGTACACCATTTTATTCCTACAAATACCATGAGATTCAAACAATTGCATAGCCCATTTCTGTGGAACAAAAGGGTGGAAGCGACAATATGAACATTTACTTGCATGGCCACGGTATGTTCCTTGTCTCCAGCAGTAGCTCAATGAATTGGAATCCACTCCAATACTGTAATGTTATGTTTCGTTTTTTTTTAGGAAGAGATGGGGAGAGGGTGACGGTGTAGGTATGAATAGCGACGATATGAAAGAGCGCTTTTGAGAGATTCCCAGCAGATTGCGAGCCAGTAAGGATGACCCCACATATCCAGAAGCCTCTTTTTGTAAAAAGGCTATATACACATAAATATTTAATGTCGCATGAGCCTCAGCTAAGACCAGCAAGTGCGACATCACAGGCAGGCATCACAAGGCAGCAGGTCTCTATGTCGACGTTATAGGCCTCGTCGTTTCATCGCACACGCTGAGTTATCACTGGCTCCGACATTAGGCCTATGTCGAGGTCTGGTCGCAAAGCAGCAATCATATTGTCGCTTCTCAAGGACACTTGAAAGCCACGGCTATGCAAACAAGCCACCGTGGCCGTTGCGAGATAAGAATGAAAGCGAAATGGCTAAATGGGTAATTTATTCTTATATAATAGGGTGGCAGATATCGCAGTCACAGAGATCATATGAGCTGCAGGGTCAAATAAATAACGTAATTATATAATATAAATAAGGATGTGGGGTTTAGGGCAAAACATCACGAGCATACTCTGGAAGTGGTAGTTGGCCGGTGGAATGGACGAGCAGTGATTAGTCGACGCACACGTGACGTCACGAAATCACATGACATGGCGTACTGGCAGGAGGCGCCAACTCGGACACCTCCTCTCGGATGAGAGGCTGAGATGGGAATCCAGCCCTCTGGAACCGTTGGATCCCGAGCAAGACAAGGGCAGCAAGGTAGGCTCGTGTGGCTTGGTTAGAGTGAGACTTCAGATCCAAGTCGAATGCTCCTTCGCATTATGGGTATATAGCTTGAGACTACAAGCTATTTAGCGCGTTCGTGTATGCGCTTTTGTGCGTGTGTGCGTGCGGGCATGTGTGTGATAATTACGGGCGGATTAAAGAATAATTGATTAGATAACGGCAAAGTGCATACATACACAGACATGATTCGCAAAGGGAGCCAGAGAAAGGAGCTTTTAATACCGCCGCATCATTCCTTATCAGCGGAGATAAAGTATGCGACAAAATGCTTCTTTATTTTTTTTTTTACCGTGATCTATATACTGCTGTAATTCGTGAAGATAATATGACACCGCATTTTAAAATCAGGTGTGACGCGACGAACCGGCCGCGTTCGCTTCTTCTCACACCTGCTGCTGCTTCCTCTTCACACACCTGCGAAATTTTATTCGTAGCTGTACATATCTACATAAATATGCAATATTTACTGATGCAGTGTCATAGAGCCTTCCAGTCCCCTACCTATACCCATTCCCGCCACCTCAACACTGCTCAGATGGCTCGCCTCCTAGAGCTTCCCCTTTCAAAATGCCTTCGAAAGCTTCGCGTCGTCGAGATCCGGCTGTAGTGCCCTTGACGTTCTTAGAGAGCCATAGAAGAGTCGTGCGCTGGAACCTGTGCTTCCTCTGTGTTTCCTCGGCGCTTTAAGACAGCCATGGAGTAGATATACCCCAACAAACCTCTTCTGATTGGACTTAATTGAGCCCCCGCTCTGCAAAATATGCTCAGCCGAGTTGAACTCCAGCAGCCAACGCCAGATAACTCGCAATAAACAAGATCGCCACCACCCTCTTCCACCATGGCTATACAGACAATCCGCTCGGATACGTATGCCAAGTTCGCGATTGTTTATGGTTCCATTGAAATTTAAAATTAGTGAGTGGTAGCAGAGACATTAGTCTGCCAACCAAGATTCGTATAACTCGTGCTATGGTCTTTCCAGTTGTGATGTATGGATGCGAGAGTTGGACTGTGAAAAAGGCTGACCGCCGAAGAATTGACGCGTTTGAATTGTGGTGCTGGCGAAGACTCTTGAGAGTTCCTTGGACTGCCAGAAGATCAAATCAGTCAATATTGTCGACCATAAACCCTGACTGCTCATTGGAGGGTCAAATTCTAAAGTTAAAGCTCAGCCACTTTGGTCATCTGATGAGAAGAGAGGAGTCGCTGGAGAAATATTTGATGTTGGGAAAGGTTGAGGGTCGCCGGAGAAGGGGTAGGCAGCGAACGCGATGGTTAGATGGCATCCTCGAGGCACTGCAGATGAGGTTATGTGATGTTAGGAAGATAGTGAGAGACCGGAAAGCGTGGCGTGACATGGTCAATAGGGTCACGAAGAGTCGGACACGACTGAACGACTGAACTGAACTGAACGTCATTCCCACGCTCACACGATTTCAGCTAACATTGCTCGTTCGGCTCAGTAGAGTTGAATGATTGATCTGGCTTTTTTGTGTGTGAAATGTATAAAGAAGTCTTGCACCTCTCCTCTTCATACTCCATATCCTTGTGATTTGTTCCTATTGTGTTACAATTTTTTAACATTCAGCTGATGTTTGGACAATAAACCCACAGATAAAAGCTTCGTTTATGTTCATATCGTTGCTTTGTTCAGTCGAAATTCAAGTAGAGAGTAGAAGGCCCACACTTAAAGCCCTTTCTCTTCCTTCTCCTCTCCTGTCTTTAGCTGATTTCGCACGCAAGATGCTCATTTCGTAATTTCGCCTCTGGGGAAAGCCTATGCATCTTAGTCTATTTAGCCTAGAAAACAGACGTGCAGGCTTCAAATTTACCGTCTCTGCTGCGCTCCCGAAATAACTGTGACAACCAGCTCTCAGGCTGTGCGGCACGACAGCTGCCATCGCCTCGTAACGGTGTACTTTTGCTGTTTTCAAGGCTTGCTGTTTGCGCCTTTCTTGTTCAAAGTGAGGCCTTAATTGGAATGCATTCGCTGGCGCTGCAGCTGCAGCCATGCACCGTATCGAGGTCGTTGCCTGTTTTTAAAATAAATGTGCTGTTCAGCTTTTTTTACGGATGCTCACGAATGATGCTCACATATTGCGAGCTCTGGTACTTCGCATTGGAAGTTTCATTGAATGCAGCACTTGTCCAAGGAACGAGTGTAAATTCTTCTTGTTTTTTTCTTTTAAACATAGTTTTGCTTTGCTTTATCGATAAATTGCTCTAATGGGTTTTAATATCTGGAGACGCAAATGAAAGAGAGATAACCCAATCGCTGTTTTTAGTTGCCTTTCTGCTTCAATGCTTAGGCTTGGGTTTCTAGGGCTTCATTATTTCAACGCTGAGAAGTGTATCGCTGTTACAGTTTGTTACCTAGAATGAACACTCGACAGTTTTAATCAAATTGTATTCGATAGCAGATGAAAGAATAAAGGAAAGAAGGCTCTTTAGTAATCAGTATCTTCGATTTATGGTGAACGCTTTAGTCCTCGAGCACTGCTACCAGGCTGAAATGCCGGTCGAAATGAGAAGTGAATATGATGGAAGTAGCTTATCGTTCAATGAATGGGCTCTTTATCAGTAAAGCCTTACCAGCAGGCTTATCTAATTAAAACTTTCTCCCCCACGTGCACTTTACCGAGATATGAAGAAGAACTGAACAAGGGTCAATGCGGTACGCCTCAGTTTGCAGATGAGCCAACGTTTCGACAAGTGGACTTGTCTTCGTCTGGGTGCAAACTATCTTCTTCCTCTCGTTCTACCGAGATATGGGATGATAAAACAGCCATGAAGCATGCTTTTGGCTTTTCTATCGAGTCAGTAATAAGTTAGGGTACAAGGGCACCCGGGGCTCAGTACTCTTCCCTTTCTTCTTCAGCCCGGCTTTAAAGAACCTACCGCTACTACTAAAGTCTGTTGAAGGAGTAAAACATACGCTTTATGCTCACTTTATCACAGAATGGATACACACAGACAGCTGTACATTAGAAGGCCTCATCTTATTTCACTTTGCGCAATGACTGTGCTTACTCGCTACGTCTTTTCTTTTCTCTGAATCAATTATTATTATTATTATTATTATTATTATTATTATTATTATTATTAT
>JAJIZL010017321.1:328993-364127 GCA_023969395.1 Amblyomma maculatum | reverse complement strand
TCGAGAGGCTTCTACAGTTTGTTGTTTATTGTCAAAAATGCGGCCCATGTTTTTTTTATGGTAACCTTAACTACTCGGTTGGCAGCGCAGCGCAGTATAAAAGTGAAATTTTGGTACTCAGGGGAGCACTAGACTCTTGCAATCTGTATGTTGAAATAGTATTTTACAATACTGCATATTGTTTCACAAGTATTTAAAAATACGCGCTTCATTGCTCTTCGATGGCACGCCTACCTAGTTGGCGGGAGCGCCGGAAAAGTTTCAAAAGGAACTTTTGTGCGCACAAATTATAAACAATTGGCACGAATATGTTCATAACTTTAATTTACATTGTTCCAGAGCACCGTTACATATAAAAGTCACGTTTCAAAGAGCTGTACTTCCCCAATACGCATGTTCAGATCAGCACAGAATTAAACGTGTATCCATGTGGCACTATTATGGGCTAGCATTCTTCTGTAATAGAGTAATAAAATGCTCATATTGGATATTGAAATTAAGAGAATAAATCGTAGCTAATATAAATAAAAAGGTACTTATTAAAAGCTAACCTGTTTTCATTGAAATATTGAATGAAGGCGGGCGGAATGATAACATGGTGCTGAAATATTGCTTCAATATTTGTCCTTCTTTACTGGCTGTCAACGGAATATATTCGCCCTTATAGATAGTTAAGTTCTGGTGGTTCATCGGAATATACTAGGTATGCAAAGTTTGAAAAAATAGGCATTTTTTTTAGCCCATTCAAGACAAATCTTTATTGCTGATTTTTCAAAACATTTCCTTAAACACCCTTGCTTGCTCTCAATTCGAAAGCACCAGCAATGTGCTATTGTACGCATTTTTATATTTTAATGTTTAGAAAAAATACGCAATAAGCTTGATTCAGTTACCTTACTCCTTTTTATCCAAGACAGACATTGTTGGTCACAAATTCCATTCCGAAACGAGAGCATAATCACAAATGGCCTATTCACAAAAAATGCATTGCGAGCATATTTTGACACATATATTCGTTACTGAATTCGCACATGAGTCAGTTCTATTTCTGTAGGACGTGCATAATTTAATGTAGTACGAATGTCAATATTTCCACATTCGTAGTGAAATTTAAGGTAATTTGCTTTACGTCACGTATACAAAATTAAATGATAATATTTACGCAGCATTTTAGCTTGATCGCTCGTAGTGCAAGCTACAAATTTACAAGATCCCACAGTTGTCTCGCAATTAAAAGGTATCCTAGAATTCCAGATAAGCCCGCCATTGCAGTGCAGTGGTTAAGGCGCTTGAATACTGTGCCCAAGGACGCGGGATCAAATCCTGGCTCAGGCGGATGCTATCGACGGAGGCGAAAACCAAGGCGCCCGTGTGCTGTGCGATGCCAGCGCAAGTTAAAGAACCCCAGGTGGTCCAAATTTTTGGATCCCTCCACTACGGCGTCTCTCATAGCGTGAGTTTCCTTGGGGCGTTAAAACCCGCAAGCCAAAATAAACTAATTCCAGACTTCATCTCAGCGCATGGTCAGTGCGCTGAGATGAAGAAATACATGGCAACAAATGTCGTCTGCACTGTATACCATGCTCAATGTTTCCGAGTCTATCGAGACGATACTTGACATAAAGCATTCAAGCGCTATTGCTGAAAACTATAAATCTTGGGAATTTAAAATGTGACATCAGAAACCTACGAATTTATATAGATGCAACCCACAGTTCAGTCCAAGTTTGAGAAAGATGTGAGGCCGGCGTTAACTACCCAAGTTCAGGGGAGATTCATCGTAGCGAGAATGGTCTAATTCGAGGGCTCCTACCATCGTCCATTTATAAGTGGTCAGTAGGCTGCGTACTCTGCGAACCGGAGATAAGGACTGAGCAGCTCATTAGCGTCGTCTCGGGTCATCTCGTCTTCACCGCTTTTCTAGAGTCTGTAGCTGGGCGCGCGGCGATAAAATACGACCGCATGCCTCGTTCAGCACTTGCTCCTCCCATGTGACTTCATGATGCTAGCAGTTTTCTTCGAGGTCCGTTAGCCCACTTTCGGTTCTCGGTGACCAACTCCATGCGGCGTATTTCTCACCTGGTTATAATTACCTTCCTTATGAATGTCTCGAGCCAAGTCTTCTCGGTCAATTTTGTTCAATGTGAGGGCAACGTCCGAACTTGCGTTCTGCTCTGCTTGACGCTAAGATTTCTGGGCAGGTATGAAGGCACTACAGGCGCCCGCCTACGTGACCTCTCACATCGAGCTTGCGGTTCCCGCTGAAACTGCCTTTGCGGTGACCTTTGTTCGTTTGCTCGCTTAAAGGAGAAAACACCAAAAGTAGAAAGTGCCGCTTGTAATCGGCTGCACTCAAATCCAAGTCGCACTGTCGTAAAGGTGGGTAGCGTGCCGCTCCGCGAGGCGCGTACAGAGAGCAGGGCGCATGTTTTTTGAAAGTGCCTTTGCGACGCACCAGCTGTCATGTTCTCTTTTCGACACTGCTTCCAACAGAGCTTCGTTATGTGTTTTCTATGAATGCTAATACAGATGATCTCTCCAATAGGGCGGAAGAGGGATGCTAGAGTTAAATGTTTTCGCAATGACGCTCGACTTCTTACATTGATGAATAGGCAACTTTGTTAGCGAGTACGATGCTAAATTACGTCTTTTTTTCCTGTTCCTCTTTGTCTCCTTTCTTCTTTGTTAGGCATATTTCGGCAACTTTTTCATGTCTGCCTTAACCTAACCAGGTGTGTGGATCTCGATGCCTTCAAACAAAGTCGATCACCTCAGAATGAGAGCGCGACACCGCGCAGTATTTTAAGCTTTGCTAACAGGAGGCTCTTGGTAAGTTATAGTCATGTGAATATTTTGGCATAAGAGCCTGGATATCATCCTGAACACAATACGAACTGTAAGATCACGAGGGGCGAGAAAATGCACGAAAAGGTGGTTGGAAACTCTTAGTTACGAGGTTTAACGACCAGAATTGACGCAGAAGTTAAAAGCGACCCGGTTGTGCAGCAGCATGGGAACTTTCCGACTGGCTGGAGGTGTGTTTTACAGGCGGTAACAATGCGAAGCTCATAGGTTATTTTCGCAGCCTGCCTAGATGAAAAACCTATATTTTTGATTAGACACCTAATGGCAGGTTCATTAAGCCACTTTGGCAGGGGTGTGCAAAAAAAAAAAATGATAGAAAGTGGCGCGTGGCTTTGTTGCCCTTATCCGCACATTCAAATGTTTTATTGCAAAATGGTGTGTGTACTTTAGCATTCAGAAACTGCCCATTGCTTTTAAAGGCGTGGAGTTGGAGCCTATAATTTGATTTCAGCTATCGCTCAGCCAAGGTGTCTAACCGGACCTTTTCAGGCTTCAGTTCGGGTTCGTGTTCCCACTAGTCAGGTTAAGTTCTGCATCCCGTTCCGGTTAGAACTGGTTCGAATGTTTTTAGACGGTACAAAAGGATTCATCAGGGGCAAACTCCGAATGGGAATGGACTCTTAGTCAACATTGTTGACGCCATTATGCGATCCCTGTATGTAAACTAAGAAAGACAATGTTTTTTATGTCAGATATCTGGACATATGATATACGAGCGGTCTCTGTCTGCAAAATTTCTAAGTATTTACGGCGAACGCCACAGGTACAAATAAAATCAAAATTGGCTTGAGGAAGTCCAAAGTTTGATGAAATTTTGTCTGGGGGAGAACAGGCATATTGACGCACGGAAATGGAACGCGTGTCACGTATCATGTGTGACGTGTCAGTTATTCACCTGGTATAGTATTTGGTGCTTAAAACTTGTAACGTGGACGATATGAACTCCCCAATCCCGCATTTTCGGAAATATTGTTGCTCGAGTAGTAGTCCTGCACTAAAGGGTGGATTTTATTGCCATAATTTACCAATGGTTTCTAAGAACGCATTATTATGTTCAACTGTAAATGGACACCGCGTAAGTTTGATTAAACTATTTCGCATTTTCAACAAGGTTGCATTTCATCCGTGTCTGATGAAAGGCCAGTCTGCGAACTTAGTTGGAGAGTGAGAGCAGCGACACCTTGCTTGCGAAACCAATTGTCATCATGTATATAATATGCCTCATGATATCAAGCGTTCAATATTATCGAAGCATGCTAAACCCTACCACTTTTTTTGAAAAGAGAACGTAAAAGAATCTGTAAAGAATCGCAAAATTAGTGACAGATTCGATTTTGCGCTCGTCATTGAAAGCTGTAAGAGAAAAAATAACTAAATGAATAAGAAAAGACTAGATTTCCGTAGACCAAAAGAGCTGGAGGACTTTATAGGAATAAACATGCGGCAAGAAATTGCATAAATATAGCGGAGTAATTACTCACTAGTCTTCACCTAAGCGTAACCGTACCACTCCATAGGATACCTGATATTTTTGGCCGGAATGGCGTAGTTGAAGAGTTGAAGAGACGTCACGGCACGGTCCTTTCCTGTTCTGAAGAGGGCAAGCGCTTGAGTGAAACGAGGACATGAAAGAGAGAGAGAGAGGACATGAGCTCTCGTCCTGTGTTTCGTTCATGTTCTTGTTTCACTCACGCTGTCTTCTCCAAACCATGTCTTAATAACAGACCCAAGCTTCCGCTTTGCTCAACATCATTGCCCTGTTACGAAATACGAAAACGCAATGCTGTCACGAACGGTAACTCTGAGAGACATCTTTAGTCTACCGTGCACCGCGTCAGTGTACGCGTTACAGAAGTATCGGGAACTCACCAACCGGTAGTGCGCACGTCCTGATTGGTCCCGGCTTTGAAGGCTTGCACAGATGGTCGGCCGGCACCTGGCGCTATCATAGCCCTCTCAAGAAGGCCTACCGCACGTCTGATACCTGGAACAGTCAGCGCGTTCGCAGAGGTGCGGTGGCTGGGCTCAAAGTATTCCGGCAACACTAATGGTAATACGATATATGTTATGTTAAATGTGTCTATTGGTCGCATGCTTACATGAGTTGGTTAGGCGTTCTCGTGCAAGAAAGCTTCGGAATGCAACTCCTGTGGAGTCCGAATATATAGAACTCAACGCAGTCATAAAATGTCCGTTTATATCAATCATTCTATAGATACATAACAATGCTAATAAATACGCTAATCTGCAGAGTAGAAGCAAAAAAGCATTGCAAACATGGAAGGTGCGTGTTCTTTGCCTCGCCATGCCCTAGGCCGGCGTCTTGGTAGCGCACTGCTCGTTAATCATTTCTAGGTCAAAGCAAGAGCGCACATATGTTTCAGGAGTCAGTCACCACCTAAGGTGCCTAATATTCTATCAGTACGCTATAAATGGAACAATCGGTTATTAACACTCAGATATATTTGGTAGCGAAGAAAGCTAGAGTCGTCAGGCGATCACCGTCACTATGTTAGGTATATAGCTTGGAAAATAACTACAAGAGATCGAAACCCATTCTCTAACTCACGCTCGAGCCCACCTCACGTTTACCTCGTTACTCGATTTCAAAGGATTAGCGCCTCCAGCGGCTGCTCAAGGCAACACAGCCAGTCCGAACAAGCAGGCAGCCGGAAAAAATGCCAGAACGCTTAGACGGCTCGAACAGAACAAAACGAAAAGAGCCGTGCTCATTTGCATTCGAGGGTGGATAGGAGCAGCTTCATCAGGGAGTGTCCCGCTTGCGACATAGGCAGATACTCCAGCTCCAATAGACGCTTGACATACCAGTGATATCAATAAAGAAAGAGCTTCCGATCCGCCTCTGTCACGCGCTAGGATACAAAGGAAAGCAGATGCCCCCCTATGCAAGAGAAGAGGAAAGACACTACAGAGAAAAGGTGTCTGGCACCGCCCAAGACAAGAGCGAAAGCGACCTCCCGGGGAGCTGCGATTCCCGTCCACAATGCATAGATGCACTCCTGCTGAAGATGCGCACTATCCGGTCATCGTTTTTTTTTTTTTTTTCCTCGTCTCCCTCTTTTGAGCCTTTTCTTTCTGTGTCTCCTATGGCCGGCGTCACTTGCAGAGCTCCTGGGGGAACGCTAGCGCAAGGGATGCGCCTATTGAGCGTGCGGGACCGCGACAGTGTTTCCGACCAAGGAACTTCGCGTTTTGAAAGGACATACACAGTCGAGGCTTAGATGGGAAAGGAGAACATCCCGCGACGTGGTTTGGACAACGTTCGCTTGTGGTGCAGAGACTGCCATGCGCTGCTGTCTATGGGGTTAGTAGTGGTGCTAGCAGGACGTGCTTATGAGCTCGGGTTAGAGTTCGATTTTAAAAGACCCGTTCAAATGCAAACGACCAAAATAATAGCATGAAAAAGTTAAGCCCAGCAAAGTCATCTAACTGCAAAAACTGCGCACTTACGTGAACTCGATCTTAGCTGTTCTAGCAACTGTGAAAAAACAGGTTCTTGTCATTACTCTCTGGTTTTTATCTGGAACAAAAAAAGGTATTACAATGCCAGCTTAACCTTCACTCCTCATAGAAAAAAAAAATTAGCCTCCACCGGGAATTGAGCCTCCATCCCTTGGACCCCCAGCCGAGAGCTTTACCACTGCGTCGCGCCCTGGATCGTGAAACCCTGTTCATTATTCCGCTTGTCTACCGTGAGCCAATGCCTTGGAGCACATTTCAATTTATCAAATACTAAAATAGTTAAGTCAGTCAATCAGGGTGACATCGGGATGTATCAAGTACTAAATAGTTAATTAAATCAGGTAATTAAGCTGACGTCACACAACCTGAAGTTGAGCCAAAAAAGGGCATAGGAAGGGTTTGGCGCGCAATTTGAAAGTATCAAAGACAAAGCTAGTCAATTAAGTCCGTCAATTAGGGTGACGTCAAGGATGTGACGTCACGCAACCGGAAGCAGAGCCGAAAAAGGGATAGGAAGGAATTGGCGAGCAATTTGAAAACACCTACTACTAAAATGGATAAACAATAAGTGAATTAGTGTAACGTAGATGACGTGGCTTCACAAAACCGGAAGTATAGCCGAAAAAGGGCATAGGAAGGGATTGGCGCGCAATTTGAAAGTACCAAAGACTAAAATGGGTAAACAAGAAGTGAATTGAGCAACTAGAAGCAACCACATGCAACCGACAGCAGCATCCGTGCTTTTGCATTACTCCAATGCAGATTCTGCAGAACTCTTTAATTTTTTCATCAAGGTTTAACGTGCTAAATGTTGCGTTATGTAATACCTTAATTCAGCTGCTACAGCTTTTCGCAGTCACAGGCATACGTTTTACCTTCTCAGAAGCAAGGCTCGATTATAGGACAGCCTTATATGACAGTACCTGCGAGCAATATTTCTGAGCACATTTCCGCATAGCTAAACGCCCCTGCAGAGTTTGGCGACTGCCGCTCCACTCCCCGATTTCGCCGGGCTCCCTTAGGTGCCGAGACCAGAGCTCCCCTTTGGCGATGGCGAGCGTCTGAGCAGATCCTCAATGACATCTGATTGAATAGCACCGCTGTACGTGAAAGGAGCTGTGTCACTGGAGCTGGGAAGAAGAGAAATTCCGACCCACTCATCGGAGTGCCGCAGTCCATACCCTGCGGTGAAAGGTGGGAGGGGACGCGAGCAGAACACATCTTACATTCCCCCAGGGCAATCTTCTCTAGCGTGTACATCGGCTGCTGCGACGCTCGTCACCTCGCGACGTTTTGCCGTTGCTTGCCAACCTCATGCAAGATTCTGCTAGCGTAGAAGCCGGCGCATGAGAGGTCCCTTCCCTCGCGCTGCTTCCGTTGTCGCCTGCGCCTTCGATGCCCCGAAGCGTGCCACCGTTCCTAACAAGGAAACCGTGCCTCCTTATGAGAAAGCTACGTGGGACAGGACATCATTATTGGCCCCGAATCGCGCTGCATGTCGGCGACATCAACGAGAGAAAATGAGACTTTGGGTTGTGTGTGGAGGGGTGTGTCCTTTTATGCAGTTTTTAGCAAGATTTGTTGCCGTTTAAATATAGCGGCTGATGCGGAACCTTAAAAAAACTAGTGAAGTTTTTTGATGCCATATGGCTAATACATTGAATTAGGCTGGCCGCTAAGTCCGTCTAGCTATCCACTCTTGTAGCTTTAACCACTATTTGAATTGTAAGCTCCTGGTATTTCTCCTTTTATCCTTAATTTCCACAATTAACAGCAGACTTTCCATCAGTAAATCCGATATAAAATTGAAAAACGTGAATGGGATTTTGTAACAGCAAGCGAAGTGCCGCGCCGGTGTCTACATCAAGCAAAACGCCAAGAATAAAGAGGACACTTTGCTTTTATTTTACTCCTACTCGCTGGCAAGAAATTTCTAGAAAATGGAGGATTCATTGTTTAATAAATCTGGCTGACGCGCAGAACCTACCAAGAGGCACCGAACATCTACTGAAGGAAACTAAACACCACTGATGAATTACGGTGCAGTATAGTAGTATAGCGCAGTGTAATGCAGTAGAAAACGGTGATAAAGCGGAACATACCTTTAAGAAAAAAAAAAACAATGAACAACAAGAACAAATCGGCCACAAATAAATATTTTTTAACGTACAGAAAGTCGAAAGAAATATGATGAAATAAGAAAGACGAAAAAGAAATATGATGAAACGAAGTTCCTAAAAGGTTCACGCATGGTGCCGCGTTTGTGTTTGTCGTTCGTAAGGGACTGACTGTCACTGGCAGCATGTTCCCATAACGAGCTCTCCTGGGAGAAGACCGCGCCCGGAGCACTTTATGCAGCGTCGCTACCCCTCTGCGTCTATATGGCCATCCAACCATGCGCCAGGGATATGCGATGAAAAGCTGATTGAATTGCTGCCCTAAAGAGGCACCCGTGCTGCAAATGTGGCCAGAGTGCAACACATGGGCCGGCTTGCGAGCTCTCGATCTCTTAGGCGCCTTCGCAGGTCTCCTGAAAGCAATAAACAGCGTATAAGGCTGGTAGTGACAGGTAAGGACTCGGTGAGTGGGTGAGTAGCGCTTTCTATTTTTTTTTTTTTTGCTTCAGAGAGGATTAGGGCCCTGTTCTTTTCACCGCTTTGACGACAGTGTCGTTGATGTGAATGGTTCTGGTGACGCCTATGCACAACGGTCGTAAAACGTGGGCCCTAAACCTGCACTTAACTCTGCGCTTGCTTAGCGTGTTCAGCTGCAGAGCAAGAGTGGGATACGAAACAGTGGAGTTAATGCCCGCTTCGACGAAAGTATCGCACTGATCATGTCTTCTTCACAGTTGTGTCAGCTAGTTCTCTGTGAACGTTCTCACCTTAAATATACTTTGTCCCCATTCGTCCGTACGTTTGTTTCTTCCGGAACCAGATCGACTCTGCAAAAGATGTCGCCTCAAGCTAAATGAGTGCACATTTAAACACGGCTTCAAGGAAGTTCGTTTTTCGTTTGCTCTCGATCCGACTACATGGACCGACTACATGGACACATTCTGTTTTCCAATTCAGTGAAAAAAGTGTAATGAATTGTTCTCTGCAATTCCTCGACTGTTACAATGCTAAATTGGTCAGCACCGAAAGGATTTGACTCCAAGACTCTGTTTGCCTTAAACCATTTTGTTTTCATTAAGCGAAGAAAGCGTAATTATCAATATACAAGAGATAATTCGATTTTATTAGGCATTACTTTTTACGACGGATACGCTACTAACTAGAGTAGCGTAGAAGCAATGCCTGGTGAAGGTGAGATCAGAAAGTCAGCAAAATGATTTCAAATAACCCAAGACGTTGGTGCGGTATACCATTTCCAGTTCGAAATTACGTCCAGCTGGTGATTTACTATTTACTACGGAGAGTATCAGAACTTTACCTAGCATTACGAGATGATTTATGCACACATCTTGTTTAAAACGCTGTCTGTCGACGGAGACATGCGCGCGGTGTACAATTTACAGTGCGGAGATACACTTGAGACACATTAGGGTACGTTGACCGCGTAATATTCTGTGCTTAACATAGAACTATTTGGGTGAATAAAATTTCCTGAGCTAATACATTATTTTCTGTGTTGTAAATGAAAAAACAACAATTATTGCTTTCAGGTATTCACGAGCAAATAATAGGATGTGCAGTGATTGGTTTTGAGCATTATTAAGCTGAGTGCTGTATGCGCATGTGGTTCTTAGGTCGGTAGCACTAAATATTAATGCGAAAGCAAGCAGACGCTCACCATCACCGACCAAGAATCTTGTCGGATCCTGTTTGTCTCATTCCTCTGATTGGCTAAGCTGTTTCGTGAAGTCACAGATGTGGCATCGCGAGGGCATTTCAAACTTAGTCTGGTGTCATTACCATCATCCTCAGCTGGACCATATCCACTGCAGGATGAAAGCCTCTCCGATTTTCTTTTTAATTAACTCGGTCCTGCGCTAGCTGCGTACGGTACGGAATATGGAGTCCGGTATAGCAGTTCCAATTGTCACCGCCCAGTTCGTGACAAGACCAGCGCACCCAAGCAGCTTCGTATCGACTGCGAATGGACGATAATTTGCCAGAAAATGAAGTAGCGACCGCAAATCTCAGTCGAGCCCCATGATGTCCTCTCGCCACTTTACCCAAGACCGTTTACGCAAATTTATTCGCTCACCCTTTATTGCCTATCCACTGTCCTGACGTTGACTGCTAGGAAAGAATGTCATCCACGTATATACCGGCCTTGTTAAGAGTCTCGGTGGTGATGCTGCAATGTGCAAGTTTTTCGCCAGGTTTTCAAGTTTGCCAGCCAACCGAAAGAGTGATGGAGCCTATGACTGAACAATATAGATCATGACTTTTTGTAGTGTTTCGCACTGAAAAAGAAAGGACAATCGGAGGGATCTAAACCGGTCGGGTTCGAACTCAGGCACTCCGGTTCACTATCCGACCACCTTAGCCCCTGAACAATTAAGAGGTGCTTTCGGTAATTATAAACATCTTTAAGTAGAGCAACACGTGCTACATTTGACACAGCGGTGCCAGATGGTGCCACAAATTTGAGGCCTCCGCGATCAAGCACTTCGTCGTACCGAATTCGATCTCGGACACCACGATTAGGACGCCGCGGTAGCTCTGTGATGTACATGTACTACAGTTGAAACTGCAGCGTCCCGTACTTTTGTACTGTAATCAATTTAACTGAGATAACTCCTGCCAATTCTTTATCCCGTGTATCAACATGGCGTGTGCATTGCACTATGCCATTCCTTCTCTGTATGTTCTCATTTATTCCGAACACTAACTGAAAAGCTAACAATTTTAATTCTATTATATCAAAATACTGTGACGCGCTCAGCGTAGTTTAAACAAGGCTTCTTGCCTTTATTTTTGGTGGCCAAGTTTTCTTTCTAAAGCTATTAATAGAGAGAAATGATTTTTTCTTTCCATGTCTGAAAGCCCATTTTTCAATGCATGTTTCACAGCTGTCTTCAGAAAAAGGAAATTGATGTGAGAAACCATAATGAGCTCTCTGAAGGAATGAATAATTTCTCCAAAAGTCGGTGGTCTGCTCAACGGTCACTTCGCTTGCTCGAGGCCCATTGGCGCGTTTCGCCATGCTATCCTATGTTTCAAATCATATTTGGTATTTGCCTTTAACTTCCAATCATTTAAGTTCAGCTCTCTACTGCGTGAGGAGGATTGGGAATGTTGCGGTGTTGTAGTATTTTTAATTTCTAGTTGTCTGCCCATAAAGATCACACTGTTGTTTTGCCTTTCTCGCTTATAAGGATGGTTTTTGTAGTGTGTGGTGGTGTCGCAATTGTTTTAATTTTAAATGTAAATGAATTGAATAGGGATCAGGCACATAAAACGGATAGCCTTTTTTGCCGTTCCTGCATACCTAATTTTTTTTCACCGAAAGATATCGGGGAACAGATATTCTTTATCGTTGTTATATGACTACAGTTTTTCGAGATGCCTGAAGTCAACTTGAAAACATTGCATTGTACGTGCATTTGTACACGCAGCAATACCTTTCTCAGCAATTAGGCATGCATCCTAGATGGACCACATAACTCATTGCTCAGTGCAATCGACAATTTGGAATGCTCACTGCTTTTTCAACCAGCTGTCTTCGAGTACTAATGGCTCTCCAGAACAGCTAACTCATAAAACCATGCACAAATTGTTACAATTCAACGGCTATTCATTCAAAAGAGACAGTATGTAATAAATCACGTCAAAATGCTTGCTAATATTTGATTTACGGCTAGTGAAAGTATTTATTTTGATCGATTCTTCACCATTAGATTTCACCGCGGGCCACTGCCCTTCCACTCCGTTCATAAATGCAGTTTGCTTGTCAGGGCTCTGCAATGCTCCGAACCTCTGTCTGTCACTCCTTCAGGAAGAGAATATTTCAGCCACCAGTCAAACAAGAAAGCCTGGCATGTCGTTCGTTTCCACCTCAGTTCAAAAAGGTTATAATTGAGGTTTGCTGCCTAAATAATGAAGGCTCAGAGAAGTAACGGCGTTTTTATTCGAAACGACTTTTGTGTTTTTTTCTCTGATTAAGTGTTCTGTTCATAATACGTTTAAATAATCGTGTCATGCGTCTTTTCAATAACTTGGAGTAGGTGGGCAAAGTATGTCTTTCTTGGCGAGGGACTTTACGTTGGCCTGGATTCAGAAGCAGAGCTGTCGCGCGCTACATTAAAGTGCTACAATGAAGGCGGATTTCTTTAATACCTAAGGATTCTGGTACCAGCCAAACGGAGGTCCTCTGATGTTGCATACACAAGTATTGACCTTTCGCATAATGATTGTGATTTTAAAAGACGGAGCAGTGTAAGTGCAAAGGGGCAAGTGGAAGCGTAGACGGTACTATTCCCTGCAGTCGCGTCATGCTCTCAAAGGCGGTGCTTTGTTCCCCCCACATTTTTTTGTGTTATTTTATCATGGCGCTGTTTCCAATGCTTATTTTTCTGAGTAATCAAAAAACAACTTTGTGGACCATGCAGAATTTCAAACGGGAGCACTAAATCGGCGCACTAACCTGCTTCGTTAAGCTGCGGTTGCAATCTCCATGCAGCATGCAGATCAATAAGATAATTAACACACGCACACACGCACACGCACGCACACGCGCACACGCACACACACGCGCACAAGCACACACACACACACACACACGCACACGCGCACACACACACACACATACACGCACGCACGTCCTCCGGGGTGGCGTAGTGGTTACGGCACTTGACTACTGTTTCCAAGAATGCGGGCGGCCTCGGCGGCCGCATTTCGATGGAGGGGAAAAGCAAGGCGCCCGTGTGCTGCGCGATGTCAGTGCACGTTAAACAACCCCAGGAAGTCGAAATTTCTGGAGTCTTCCACTACGGCGTCTCCCATACCCTTGGTCGCTTCGTAACATTGAACCCCACAAACCAAACCAAACCAAACACACGCACGCACATTCTCCCTAAGCAACATGCATCTGAAGCGAAGAGGATGCCAAAAAATGTACCGGACCGAACTCTTCCATTAACTAGCTTCAGCAGGTATCAAATTTTATTTTGCTTGTGGAACAGACAGCCATTATAAGTGCCAGAAGAACGGAACATTAATATTGTCAGGTATGACCTTTGCAGTAACTCTGTGTATGTTTGCCTGAAAAGGAAAAAAAGGCATATTTTGGCGATATGATGCTGGCTTATAGTTTCACGACGATGCTTAGAGCAAGTTGTTGGAAGCATATTTATTTCCTTACCACCTACGCGGTGCGCGTTATGTATTGAATGGGCCAGCATCATAAACAAGAGTGCACGATGTAAGTCTTCTCTTTGTCTTAATATGCGGCCAGCTATCAAGCGGCTAAGACGAACCTCCTGATATTCTGTTGGCATAATTAGCTCGCACGATTTTCTGCTTTTTTTTACAGCATCTTTACTGAACAGTCCCTATTTCCGTCGTGTTTCTAAGTATAATTATTTCGGGGATTCTTACCAACAGAGATAAATTAATGAAACATAAATTTTGTTATGGAAAAACACTTCGCGTCATTTGAAATTTTTGGCCTGCCTAACATATCAGCACAGTGTTTGAAAGACAGGGAAAGCGACAAACAAATCCTTATACACAAACGTTGAAAATTGTTTCTAATGCAACGTATGAACTGATGCGTCTTCAATAACAACAGGCATAATTCAAGCTTGGAAAGCATGGTCACTGACATACACTCACCTTTAACAAACTAAAGAATAAAAATTTAGAGCAGTATCAGCAAGGGTGTTTCCAGTATAATAAGGTTGCCTCAATACTGATGATAGGAAGCACGCGCTTGCAAAGATAGACGACGCAATCAAGTCTCCGTCGGCGCCGTCGCGTGCAGTAACGACGCCCTAGGAGAGTCCTGGAAGGATTAGGAGAGTGGCGCGTGTTTCTCGCCGTGACTGGAACGCCCAAGAAGGGAGGGATGGTTCTACCGGCATCGTTTCTGAGTCCCCGCCGAGCAGAAAATGTGGATTCAGTAGGTGCACCCTGACACAGAACCGGACGTGCCCAGCATGAGAGAAGTGCCCTTGATTTTCTTTGGCTTTGATTCAGAGTCACGAACCGTTTTGTTAGCTATTTTATTATTACTTGTTTTATATTCGGCCGGTGGTCATCTCCTTATTTCAACTAACAGTCCAAATTACTTGGCCGAAAGAAAAGAACAAAAGCACGAAAGAACGAAAGAAGAGAGGAAGACAATAAGTATATTACTTGAATTTCTGAGGATTACTTGTTTTGCAGGGAAGGGGGGGGGGGGAGGCCAGACAAAAACAGCAAAGGACGATGTATGATATACAAACCCTTTCGCACTGCTTTTACTGATGGAGCATCTTCTTCGACTGATGATCTGTAAGCCGAACACTCCTGGAGTTTAGCTCCTTCAGTAGAGCGAAGAGGCTCTGGAGGACTTTCTTTCGGGGCAGGCTGAGTTCAGTTTGCTGCTTTTCTGTTGTCTCCTTCGTTAGCCGGCCTCCTTTCGTCTGCGTCTTGGTTGTTTAGAGAACCGACTTGCGTTCACTCTGTTAGTCCCTATAGATATTTGTCCCTTGCGATCATTGAGGAGTGTGCACCATTGCGCACATCTACAACGTCTGTTGACGGAGAGTGTACGAAGAAGCATTGTCCAATGTTTATTTGAGTACCACCGAAAGAATCTCCAGCTCTTCTCTTTTGTTGCTGCCGTTGTTCGCATCGTTACCCATTGACACACGGTGTAAGTGTTTTGGTTAAACAGAAATTCAGCGGTCGACTGCTACTAGTGCTTGTTGAAAGGCGTTCGTTTGTGTCTTTTGGTTCTTTTGTTATGGTAGCTCGCTTACGTTCCAGGCCTTAATGAAGAACTACAGCAAAAAATGCTGGAAAAATATTCGCTTATTGAGAAAGATGAGAGTATTATGCGACAAAGGTCATTTATTACACCATGTTCATAATGTCACTGGGGTAATTGAATCGCAGATTTCAAGGCAAACGTACTGCGTGTGAAACACTGCTTTTCAATGAAAAGTCTTGATTATTACCTCTGTATATAGTCATCACGGTTTGAAGAGTATGAAGCAGAATCACAAAAGAATATTGGGGAGCTTCAGTTTGCAAGCCGAGCCAACGTTTTGACAAGTGGATTTGTCTTTATTTCCCACTTTCAATCCCACCTTCCCACTTCCTTTAACGCGTGTTTCAGGTTAGATAAAATCTATGCCTGTGCTGACTCTGAGCACTACGGTTATAGCAGCCTGCCTGTTCGTTTCTCTCCTGTGGTGAAAGTACATTTACCAGAGCGGTTCTCATTTGTAGCGAGGAACCTTTCTGTTGAGCACAATGATACACTTCGCCCCAAACCTCCGGTCAATACTGCACATGCTACCCTTCTCTCAATTTCACTCTCCAGTTACGCTAAATACAAACGATGATTGATAAACGGCGTTTCGATGGAGGCGAAACATAGAGGCGTCCGCGTGCTGTGCGATGGCAGCTCACTTAAAGAAACCCAGGTGGTCGAAATTACTCGTAGCCCTCCACTATGATACTTCTTACACTCTTTTCACGTTCAACATTCTATTCCACATTCTCCTCCCCTTAGAGCGCGGGTAAGGTGTCCACAAAAAAAGCGTGACAGATACAGCGTTTTTCCTATCCTGTAAACCAATTATCCTTATTTTCGAGGAAACAAATTTTTTACACGTATAACCTAAATGGTTCCAAAAAACTGGCACATCTTAGGTGCTGCGTAGTAGTCCACAGAGACGTTTAGCTATAGCACTTGCTTATCCACTTCAGGGAGTTCATGCAGGAACGCTGGGGCACCTCCTCTGTGTGTGCCCGGCACACGCCCACCACCGTCGCAAGATGGAGGCAGGCTACCGGGCCCTCGGACTTCCTGCTGCCACCGAGGAGCACCTGCTCTTCCCGGCCAGGAGCCCCCTGGCAGCCCACCGGCTCCTGCTGGCCTTCCTGGAGGAGTCCGGCTTGGCTGCAAGACTGTAGCCCACCACCGGGCCTGCTGACCTGCTGGCCACAGCGCTGGCGACGGAGCCGATGGCAAGGACGACGAGAGCGACTCCACGACGACGATGATGACCCCCTCCCCCTCCCAACATCCCATCTCCCCTTCCCCCGGACACCAAGAGTGCCGCCGCGAATTAAGGCCGGCATAACCCGTGTCCGGTATCCCCCCCCAAGAATAACCCAAAGACCCCATCCATCCCATCCATCCATACTAAACTATAATCGGGGAAAAAATCTACGATTTCTTTTACTCTGTGCGCGGGGAAATGCCTGGGGAAAATATTACTTTTTTGTAATATTTATTGCGAAGACTCTTATGGGGGATATAGGCTATAGCAAATTGTCTAGCGCCTGTATGTCTCTTGTAGTGTTTCTCAATTCAAATAAGAAACGAAATATCCGAGCGGAGCGTACTTCACACCAATGGTTCCTTTCAGGAAGCCAATATCAAAATTGGTAGCTATCGTCCCATCCGATCGCCCTGCGTCGTCCCTACCCGATACTGAAAATGTTGGTCGACCTCCTTCGTTGAAACACAACGTCCACCCGAACAGCAAGGAGAAGAGGTGGGAAGAGAAGGAGGAAAGGCAGGGAAGTTAACCGGAAGAAGGAACCGGTTTGCTACCCTGCACTAGGGAGAGGGGGTGATGGGATACAAAAATGATGAGTAAGAGAGTGGTGGGTGAAGTCAGTATAGTCACATCACAGCCAAATCACGTCACATCAGATCACGTCAGTCATATCACGTCACATCATAGCAAACTCACAGCCTATCGTCAGGCCCGTGGTTTTCATGAAGCGGTGTTGTGCCTGGGAGGCCTTCTACGCCGAAAATCGCCACGGCCAGTGTCCTGGAATTTTGATTTTAGTCAGTGGGCGCCAATCCAGACGCTGCAGCGCACGGTGGTGGTGGTGAACTCATTTATTGCGCCCAAAAACAGGGGACCAGCCAAAGGACCGGTTGCGCTGACTTAGAGGAGGTCGGCAGGGATCTTTTGGGATGCCGCGGCCTCCACCGCCCAGCGCACGGCAAACATGTCTTTCCGCACTGTATATAGAGCACTCACAAATAATGTGGCCTATAGTCTCGTCGCTCCCGCAGGTTGCACATGCAGGACTATTAGCTATGCCTATCACAAACGAATAAGAGTTTGTGAACGCTACACCAACCCCCAGGCCGCACAGCAAAGTTTCTTCACGTAGGGGTAGACCGGGTGGAAGCCGGAGCTTCAAGTCAGGGTCCAGGAATTTTAAGCGTGAGTTCGCAAACTTCTCAGCATTCCACAAGGCGAGCGTGAGCTCCCGCGAAAGTGAACGAAGCAGGCCCACTGTGTCTACTCTGAATAAGAGGATCAACACACAATCGGCGTCTTGGTGGGCGGTTCGCGCGACCTCGTCCGCACGGAGATTGCCCGCTATGCCGCTGTGTCCTGGAAGCCATTGGTAGATTATTTCGTGTCCTTTATTGATGGTATAGTGTTAAAGTTCTCATATTTCTACGACGAGTTGCTAATGGACTCTACGGCGAAGAGCCGCTTTTAAGGCTTGCAGGGCTGCTTTTGAATCTGTGAAAATAGACAACCGTTGAGGGCTCTGCTGACTTACATGCCTAATTGCGACACAAAGAGCTGTTAACTCTGCGGCTGTCGAATACGTCCGGTGAATTGTCCTAACTTTTATTTCTGTAGTCCTTGCGAGGAGTACCATAGAGCCTGAATAACTCACGGCATTCACTGAACCGTCGGTTCCACATTAAAGTAGTCAATTCTCTGGCACCGGAATCTTTGGAGAAACGGGTGCACGCCGCGCTGCGGTAGGGGCATCATGCCGCCAAACTACGTAAGAGCTGCACCAAAAGAGCACCAAGGCAAGGACATGGTTTATTGGAGGCACCTCAGTGACGCGTGTGGACGTGCAGTATAAGACCGAGTATCCGCGACACTAAGTGCCTGAACACACGCACTGCGACAGAGTCGAAAATTGCGCAGCTTCGCGCTACCAAGGTTCGGTGAGCAGCACTGCGGCCAATTGTTTGTGTAGGATTCTCTCCCCACAAACAGGTGGTCGGCGGTTGGCATTTAAGGGGCTGGGAGCCACCTAACTGTGCCAGTCACGTGCGCGTAGCTCAGCAGCTGTCGTGCGCTTGTGCCGTTGTGCGTTGCTCAGGAGAACGTAGCGGAATGAGATCACGAGAAATTAACGACGCACAAAGTACTTCCCACTGTACGCCTGCTCATGCAGTAAATATTAAAAGAGAATCTGAATTCTAGACAATGATTAGACGCGGGTTTACACACAAGACGCCTGCAGCTGCTGTTAGTTATGCCCCCTCTTCACGCTGCTTTTGAAGCACTACGCATTGTATTAGCCCAGGTCAACCTGGCAGGCCTTTTCACTTTCAAAAAGCCAGAGGTCACAGTGTGGCTAGCAGCTTAACCAAGCTATACCTGGTATGAGGTAGCTACCACCATTTGGCCTTTGACATCTGACGACAGATACAGCATCAGGTGTTCCAGCTAAGAGTTGACGGCGTCCTCGACTTCATATAGTCGCGGCAATTTAATCGCCGCAAAATCATGTCTATCCATGTCTAAACCTAAGCCTAACCAAAACAAAATCGAATAAAACAATGGTTTCGCTTTGCTTAACTAGGCTCAACAGGGTTAAACATCAGTAAATTTTAGGCTTTAAAATCTCATAAATCACATATTTTGGAAATAAATAGAGCTTTAAACCCCTAAGATGCTCCGGTCTACTAGTTGCTTTGCACACCTTCCATACATTTTTTTTTTTTAGCAAGAACTCTCAAAACAAAAACCTTGGTGGCCAGTCTCTTCATGCTATCCATGCTGAGTACCTGCACGAAACGTCAGGGCTTAGAGATCTCAATTTACGACTAAATTGCTTACCTTTATATGAACGTCCGTTGCAACACATTTCTTTCGGAGAATGAAATGCTTCTAGCGAACAGTTTGTATTGACGTTTTGAGCTGCAAAGACTGCTTGATTGCTTGAGCCAATCAATACAGGCGCTGAATTTCCAAGGAACCAGACGGCCGCTATCTCCACTTGCATTCATCAATGTCAGTGACAAACCGCGCTCCGTGTTAGGCCTTGCCTCTTCCACGAAATAAGCATGTTTTGTTCTTTTAGCAGATCTGTTTTTAATTTGCGTCTAGTGAAACTATTTTGATTTTCATTGTGAACAAGAATCATATTAGCCTAAAAATACCTGGCAATAGAGATAAATGCCGGAGCACGATAACATTTTCATTCGTCGAGGTTTCTTGGAGTTCCGGTGATAAGCCTAATGTCTGTCGCACTCTTCTTATTTAAAAGGTAGTCTCAATGAAAAAAAAAAATAAACAAAAACAAAAACAAATCAACACACGGCTTCATTACGCCCGGTTTAGCGAGGACGCGTCGTTAGTGCCTAAGCGCGGTGAAATAGATGCGATGACCGGACGGGGCTCGTTAGGAAGTCCCGTTGATGATGGCTCACGTCTGCCGGGACGCCAAGTATATAACGTGGCAGCAGAAATCGCGAAGAACTGCTCACCGTAGGGAAGACGCAGGCCGCTGGGCCGTTCCACTCCCCAGCTAGTTACGGCTGCCTTCATCGGCCTGCTAGTGAGGCATGAGTGGGAACCTTTGCCGTCTGTCACTGTCGTGTTTCCTTCCTAAATTTGTAGCGCTACTCGCAGGGCTGTTGCTGAGCGCAATGTTTTCGAGGTAGCTTGCATTTCCGCGATCCTTCAGTCCACCAGCTAAGCAAGGCGAAAGTTCGAGTATTTTTGAGACCTTTTAGATGAAACGTTCTACTTGGAGGTTTAAATCGGATGGTTAATTGTGATATCGGTTTAAAAACAAAGGCTGTGGAAATGGTAACGTGACAATAAAAAAAATTCCGAGAGCACTTTGGCATCTACTCTGCAGAAACGTGAAAACCTAAGCGTTGGTGCTGCACACAGGGCATCCCGTCTGCTCTCATTATCAACTAAATGCACTGTCATTATTATTGCTACTGTCATCATTGCCATTATCACTAATTGCAGTTTAATTGTCATCGCTATCATCCTCAGGGTAGACGAGGAGAATTATGATGTGCGTTTCACGATCCCGGCCGTGACGTATAGCTGGTCCAGGTCGAGCTAACTGCGCCACGAACTGCGCTTTTGTAGCTTGGATGACATTAACATTTGTTCTGTTATTAGAGAGGAGGTGGCTCTGACTTACCGCGACTGCACTACCAGGTCAATAGTGAAACAATTGGTTTGGTTTGGTTTGTGGGGTTTAACGTCCCAAAGCAACTCAGGCTATGAGAGACGCCGTAGTGGAGGACTCCGGAAATTTCGACCACCTGGGGTTCTTTAACGTGCACTGACATCGTACAGCACACGGACGCCTTGCTTTTCGCCTCCATCGAAAAGCTGCCGCCGAGGCCGGGATTTGATCCCGCGACCTTGGGAACAGTAGTCGAGCGTCGTAACCACTGCGCCACCCCGGCGGGGCGATAGTGAAACAATATTTCGAGGCCCCCATTAGTGGGCGACGTTCAGTCCTCCAGGTTTGTCCCCTCAGGCCTCTTCTGTTTTGTATTTATGTGGAAGCCTTGTGTTTAAGCATAATAAGAAATGATGCAATTCATAGCTTTCGTTTGCAGGCTGCAGAAGTAAAAGTGCTGGCTTACGCTGATGATTTGACGGTTTTCTGTAGAAAAAAAAAAAGGCATTTGCAGCACAGTGAATTCGGTAAAGTTCTTCAGTGAGATTGCTGGGAGTTTGGTAAACGTGGGAAAGTGCCAGGGTTTGACACGGGGAATGACCATCTACTCCAGCCGTCTTTGCTAGTGTAATATGGGCTTTAGCCCTTTTAAAGCACCTAGATGTCCTTCTGGAGTTCTACCGTGATGCGGAATCCTATTGGTTAACGCAGGTCCACAGAATAAAGGAAAAAGTTGATAAATGAAAAACCGTGCATAAGTCTATGCTAGGCAGAAAACAGTCTGTAACATTTTTTTATAAGCAAAATCTGGTACCTGCGGCAAGTGTTGCACTGCTGGCAGAAAAACTAGCAGAAGTTCCATTGCGTTTGTGCAGTCTTTATTTGGGCCTCCATATCGGAGCGGTCCAGTCGGACAAATTTGTTCAGGCACGTCAAGGTTGGGTGAGGGGGGGGGGGGGGGGGGGGGGATCGCGCACTTGTTCGTGCGGGAGATGGTAAATAGGCTCATGTTTCTCCGTAACGTTAAGATCTTTTTTTGCGCATCGTGTGCCAAGTCAGGCTTGGACGTGCCTTACCCAATTTTCCAATCGGAACTGTGTATATGACAAGATGCATTTATGGTTTCTTAAAAGAAGTTGCCTGTGTAAGATTTCTGACTGCCATATTTTCAAAGAATTACGCAGGTAATGTTAAGCGACAAACATTGTACAAAGATTATGTGACACTTTGTTTCTAGTGCCCATGTGCAGGTCCTTATACTCTGGACGCCCAGGCAGTAATGTTTTCAACAGTTTTAAGATGGTCCCACGGGGAACAACAAAACAAAAACATTTTTAAGCTGCACACTGGAACATTGTCTGTAAAGTGTTTTCAAGGAAAAAGTGGCTTCTTCTTACCATAGAAATCGGACTGCCTCATCTGTAAAAAACCCGAAAGAATAGATCACGTATTTTTGCACTGTTGGGAAGGGGTTTACTTATGGAACGTGCTACAAAGGACTATTAAAAAAAAATTATCGCTCACCTTGTATGGAATTAGATTGTCGCCTACACATAATGAAGATTGTTGTCCTTTTGATTTAGTTATGCTCGTTTTCCTCCATTGTATATCGCGCTCCAAATGGCCGGGTATCCTTGTGATATTGATGCCCGGTCGGCACGCATGTACTGTCTTGAAAGTATTCACCGGTTTGTTGATGTTTTGAAATCTAAAACACATGTCCCGGACTGGTAATCGAGGTTAGAGCCCTTGGTTTCGCTTATAAAATTTTAGTGTGTCAACGCCATACTCGTAGGAGTTGGCAAGTTATTTTTTTCTGCGCTGTAATTTGATGTCTGTTAAAACCTGGTAATAAATCTATCAAAAACGTGGCACAGTTGCTTAAAGCGCTCGGTTGGGGATCCAAGGGATGGAGGTTCGATTTAGTTTCTTGACGACGTCATCAGGATTATTGGCATCTTATTTCCCTCCTAATATATCCGTTATTAGCAAGTAACACATCATCGTACAGATGCCGCGCACAGGATTTCGTTCCATGAACACGAGCTGCTTTCGTCTTCTGGCCCAACTTCTCGCGTTAAAGTTTTTGCCTTAAAAGCACTTTAAATATGCACTAAAGTGCGGAACATTTAAGATGTCTGTATCAAGTTATTAACTGATGTGAACAGAGCCATTTATGTACTACCAGTCGATAATAGCTCGCTCATTTAATTCTACGTGTTGTGCGGGAGAACAAGACTCGAACTCCCATCGTTCCAGTAGCAATAATTCGCGGCACCGTCAAGTTATTACCAAAATAATTCCAGGATTTCTCTTCTGATCTTTGGAGCACGTAATTTGTACGTAGTGTGGCCTGAATACAGCATGCAGCAGAATTCACGTCGTTTCTCGCGTTTCCACGCAATGCATCTCTCCTTCCTTTAACAGACAGAAATAACCTAATAATTTGCCTGGCAGCTTGATTGTACGGTTCAGTTTCCGCTCGGTGTTCAGTACATTACAAGTTCCCACCTCGACAAAGATAAATCTGTTTATTTCTAAGGTCACACCGCATAATGTTTAGCGTTTTTGAGGATCTTTAAAACGTTTGTCGCGTTTGGCCGGGCTGCGGTGAACGCTAATAAGCAAATACTATCTAATTCAGAGTCTACTCCACCTTCGGACATTTCATGTTCGATACTACGCATGCAGAGCAAAAAGAATTTAAAAATGACTACGACTTAGCTCGGCTAAGCCCGGCTAAGCAAGCGAAGTATTTGTTATGCTTGGTTATTTTATACTGCTAAGTCGTGTTAGACTTACATAGACCTAAGCCTAGTTTAGAGACTGGAAGCTCGATTAAGAATGGTCAGAGACTGTTTGCTATAGTTTAACTCCACCATGGCGGTCTACAATTGTCAAGGAAATGCAGCCGAAACACGGAATCCAGCACGCGACTCCTCCATGGCTATCTCTGCACCGCGAAGGCTCCACAAACTGGCCTAGAGGAAATGAAGGTGTCGAGGCCCTTTCGAAGGGGGATATCCCACGAGGCGGGCCGAATTGCCGGTGGTGGGCTTGAGGGAAAGGGTAGGCAGGGGACTGAAAAGCTGTCTGCAATTATGTGAGGCATTGTTGTATATTTGTGAAGATATGTACCGGTAGTAATGAAGTTTGCCAGCTTTGTGAATAAACAAAAATAGGCGTGCGAAGGCGAAAAAGAAGCGATAGCTGCCGGTTCATCGCGTCCCACCTGAGGTCTAACTGCCGGCGCCAGTGACCTTGGCTCGGCAAGGTTAATAAATTTTCCGGTTTAAAAGTAAGATATGAATAAAAACGCATACGAAGTGGGCCGTGTGCTTCGCCGGGGTGGTGCAGTGGTTAGGGCGCTAGACTACTCTGCCCAATGATGCGGGATCGAATCACGGCCGCGGCAAAAAGCAAGGCGCCACCCATGTGCTGTGCGATGTCATTGCAGGTTGAAGAACCCATGTGGTCGAAATTTCCGGAGCCCTCCACTACGGCGTCTCTCATAGCCTGAGCCGCTTTGGGATTAAACTCCACAAACTAAACCAAACCAGACCAGAGATGGGCCCTATGATTCTCACTGAGCAACCAAATTATGAACAAAAGGAGAAAGCAAATGATTGCTATTCTTATAATGCAGCTATACAAATTAGAAACGTACTGATACCTGCACTCGCCTCACACCCATCAGGGTTCTTAACCACTGAGTTCCAGTTTTCGTCGTCGGGAAAATTAGGCTGAAAAGAAGCGCGCGGATATTACTTATTAGACAGTAGGTATATCGCGTATAAGCGCAGATGTACTTGCGCGTTGAGAAATTAAACACGGTAGGGAATGTAGGAATGCTTGCCTTGCGGTAGCCACCTTCATGTTGTTAGAGCGTACCCAAGTAGTAAGTTATTCTCAATCGTGTCCTGCAATGCTCTCATATGACGTATTAATGTGTTAGTCTCTGTAGTTTTTGCGACCGTTCGGTCTTAGGGGCTGTCACAAGAGCTTCATTCTGCATGTAAAAAACGGTAGGTTTTCCTTGGTTACTTTTGTGCATGACTTAACGCAGTGGTGCGAGTTACAACGCCGAAAATAGGGTAGTTAGGTGAAATAATAATTTTATTTTTCACCTCCTTTTGTTATTTATTCTGCAACAGCAGTCAGACAAAACAATGCACTGGTTAAATAAATCAGGGATTAGGATTCAGGATTAAAAATACTAGCATGAGCAGAGGTGTCTGGCGAATAGCCACCGCCGAAGCCTGGTCGAAACGATAATCGCAACATGCAACGTGCAACAGGCCAACATGCAACCAATTAAGAAGCAACGATGTTTTAGTAATCTGGAATCTCTTTTATTAATACCCCAGTGTGTGATGTATCGTATAAAAGTACCAATACGCCATACAGGATGAGATCAGAGCCCGTATTAAATGACGATTCGTTTCATGAGTGCCAGGCTTGAGTACCGCAGTATTCATTTTTCTGGAGAAATACTGAGTGTACGTTAATCTTCCATTACATCTCGCTGAGATGCACCCCATAAAGCTTTGTAAAGAGGCCTTGCTTGTGATCACATCTACATGGGTCGATATTTCAGCTCAGTTTATGGCATTTCTTTTATGGTCGAAATAAAAAAAGGCTGCACCTATTGTGTAGAATTCGGCATCCATAAAGCAGAGCGGTAGGTCGGCATCCTTGGCGAGTTTGCGGTGGCTCCTTCTTGGAATTCAATGTTTTTCAGACCAAGCCGCCAAAGCTTTTTTTCTTTTTTTTTTTCCCCCCGCTGTGAGCGTGCTCCCTTGCTGATAAAGAACACGGCGTTCTGAGAAGAAGAGCCGTAGCCGAAGACGCCGCTGCTTGAGTCACGTGACACCGATGCTCCTGGTTTGTTCCTGTTTGCGCGGGAACGGTTGGCAGTGGATGTGCGCGCTTTGGTCGACGTCGTGCGCTGCGACACGGAATTGATGTTGCTCTATTTTCTCGGAGATCGGAGATCTCCCAAAATTGCTTTCGTTCCTCTTTTTGATGCCGCGTTCCTGGTGATTTTTCTTTCTTGTTGCCTTTTATCAGCCGGAGGTTTCACTCGCACTGCTTGCTGAATCTTCTCTTTATTTGCCTATACGTTGAGCGATTATATCGCAATGCAAAACTTACTTTTTCCTGTTTTCGCAGTGTAAATTCTTCCGCTCTTCCACTGCAACCATCCTACAGGCAGTGCATAGGGTATGTGTGTACCTTTGGAAAGCAGGAAAGTGGCTTTGTGGCATCTTCTTTCGTCGTGTGTTTACAACTCTGTTGCTTTGCTCGTCTTTTTGAAGCTTCTCTTTTTATTCTCTGTTCCGTTCATTCCCTTCCTGTCCCATATTTACCGTTGTCGTTCCTCCGCCTTCAAGAAAACCCCGTCGACCGGATGTCGCTCTGAACCAGATGACTCTCCTTCTTTGCTCAGATCCCCTAGTTGAATTCTTTTCTATCTTCAATTGCTTTCTTTTCTCTTTGCAATTTTGCACTGCTCAGCGTTCGTCACCTTTTCCCATTCTGGTCCGGCCGAGTGAAAAAGTAGGCACTGAGAAACGAATTTGTTCCGCTCTCCGGGTAGAACTGGGAAGAAATGCAAGGAGGAAGCTTCAGGAAAGAGCATGTAAAAAACAAAAGAGCAACGCCCTGAGATTTCCTCCCAATGCAAACGATTTTCTTTTTACAAAAGTTGATAGGATGTGGCACGCAAGTATATGACGTGATATACGGGGAGCAAGAGAGTCCTCCTTGTAGTAGAAGAAGAAAATTATATATGGAACTGTTTTGTTCCAAAACAATGTTTATTTTTTGTAATGGCAGGAAAAATGTTCGCACAGTTGATTAAAAAATGGAAATCTAGAAAGAAAATTTTGGACAACGAAACTATTTGTTGTGTACAACACCCCACGCTGCAAAGCTTTTTCTTTTTTGCAAGACTAAAAATTGCGCACGAGCTTAATGAAAAGTTAATGTCCGACTTCCTACACTATAGAAACGAAAATTGTAATAAGGGAGTAATAACTCATTGACATCCTCCCAAGTACAGCCATAGGGCTGCAAAGAAAAGCTATACAGCTTCATCAGAAGTTTAGTAAAGAAAAATTCGTCCTTGTCCGGGGATCGAACCCGGGACCACCCCCTTTCCGGGGCAGTCGCTCTACCAACTGAGCTAACCTGGACGGTCAGCAGGTTAGATGGTAGGGCGAGAACGAATTGATTAATAACTCGAAGTGGGAACTGTGTTGATCGAATATGCTTTTTAGTTGGAACCGCCAAGGTAGAGAATATTTGTATTAAAGGAGTAATTACTCATTGACATCCATCCAAGTGCATCCCAATGGCTGCAAAGGAAATCTGTAGAGCTCCCTCAGAAACTTCGTAATTAAAGAAAAATTCATCCTTGTCCGGGGATCGAACCCAGGACCACCACCTCCAGCTTGCTCCAGCTTGGGGGATACTCCTAAAAGATATTCTAGAAACGAATATTGTTCGTCACAATAAGCCACAATTTATTTCCGTAGGAATTGATTCTAGAATTGCTTTTTGCAATGTGGGGAGGTATCAGGTCTATTATAGGTATTTATTGCAAACTGAGGCACCAGGTTGGCTTTACACAACAATCCAAAGGCATCTGCGCTTCAAATGCAAGTCTTTTCCATCGATCACTTCTTGACAACCTCATTGCATACCGTTCAGGAAGATGCCAACACTAGTCTAGTCTACGGTTCCTCACTGTTGAAGCAGATTTTCGAACGTCTCCTATACGCTGTAGGATTTCTGTTTTGTCCCATGTATGATGCACAAAACCGGTTCAAATCAATAAGAATAATCTTACCATACAAGTTCGAGCATTCCATGATGCTCACGCTATTTCTTAGACGAATGGTTCACAATTCTAGAGAATGATTTTGGCCGTTATGCAGCTGAAACCCATATCCAAAACACAGATTTTTCTGTACCTATGGAAGCATGCCCTTTTTAAGAACTGCACATGGGGCCTTTATCCGGTAAAGCAAGCCATTTACAGCAGCAGAGACTCAGCCTTGTGCACTCGCGTTTCCGCCTCTATGGCCTGACGATAAAAAGTTTCCTACTGTGTCCGAATAAAGTGCTTGTGGGACAGTTGCATCCAATCCCATCATTCATGCGTGACAAAACCCTGTATTCATCGAATGAAACTGATCTGCCACTGGTCAGCCATCCGCAGCATGTGCTCTTTTGCCTATGTTATCTTGAAGTTCACATTCTTATCAGAGATGTGCGGCTTTTCAGCGCAGCTCCTGTCGTTTAACTCGGAACATTACATACGACGTCTCGCGTGGCTCACGAAGCTACCGCAGACGCTGATACTAGTTCGGAACTTTCGGAAATGTCGATAACGGACCGTTTAGAGTGTTTCCTGTTCGTTTAATGAATACGTTTATATACAACCTGGCGTGCCGCGCTGAAGATATAAAAGCTGCCCAACCTCATTTTAATCTGCATTACTTCCAAACTTGCGAAGCAACGGGCTGCGCTGCGCTACGGAATGACGAATTTGTTTCATCCCACAATTATGGCCGCGGATAATTGTCGTTTGAAAAGGCGTTACATGCTTCTCGCATTGAAGTCATTTGGTAATAAAATTTTATTAGCATGTGCACCAGCGAAATATATCTCAATTTAAAAATTCAAGAAGGCTGCATTAATTTATAAAAGGCAGAAAGTAAATGCAGTCGGAAACGTCCATGACAAAAATAAAGTTTCAATTGAACGTATGGTTGAAAATGTAGGCCCTTTAATTTATCCCGGGGCGAAAGAGGCGAGATTTGAAATACATTAAGAAATAGCAAACAAGCGTTTAATTTAGAAATATTTTCCTTTACATGCAAAATAAAACCGAAAATTTTATATATTTTAGTTCACTACTGTATATTGGTGCAGGCGCATGCTTCTTATTAGGTTGCTAGAAATGTATTATAAAAATGCGCATGTGCAGACATGAACGAACACATGCACACACAGGCACCAGTGTGACGCCAAATAAAATGCAGCGCACACACAAAACACTTAGAAGCCAATAAGAAGCCAACCATTACAATGCATATTATTATGTGGTGCTGAAACGCTATCTATCAGAGCATTTTGTGCAGGATTCTCCCTACGTCTTAAGTGGAGCTTACCCCATAATTTTTCTCTTTATCTTTCCATCATGAAATGGGCCATTCCATCAAGAGTTTAATCATGCGAATGTTTACGTATACTGGCCCCCGTCACTATTTTATGTAGTGCCAGTTTGTTTATCTATTTTATGGCGATCAAACAATCGCCGAGATCACCTGACATAAATATTCTCGCACCCTGTTGAAAAGCCTGAATGGCTCCAACGGAAGGCTTTCCCGAGACCGTGTCATACGGTATCTGTGTCGAGTGTTCTTGGCCTCACTGCAGATCATCGCACAGGCACTGCACATGCGAAGACACAATCCCGAGTTCTTATAAACTAAAACATCGTACGGTTTTGTCAGCTTCAGGGCTCCTCATTGCCTGACCAGCTACGCAGAGGAGCGCAGTTTGAAGACTTCATTTTGAGATATATAGCTAGCTCTGAGATATATAGCTAGCCCGAATAAAAGGAAAATAACATCTCGAGTGGGGCCGCTTGCCGTCTTTTCACTCCCTATGTAGCAGACGGTGGCGCTTCCTTTGATGAGCACTTTCAAAGGAAGGGGAAGACGGTGACCCACCAATATTTGTCGTTCCTGCACGGAAAGAAGGGAAGCAGTGGCAGTGCTGCGGCCGGGCATAACAAGGCGGTGAATGAACCGGCAAACACGTACAAGGAGGCGAAAACCTTGGTTCCTGGGCCAGACTTCCAGCTCACGCTAGTGGACAATAAAATTTTAATGCGAAAGCATTTTTTGCTTCGTGAGCGGCGTCATCAGCGCATATTGTTGCGTAGCATTTTATGATACATATCTTGGGGTTTGCAAAATTCTGTAAACCTTCAACCAGCTTTCTCGCAAGTACAAGTCACGTAAGTGATACCAAAGTCTTTAAAGGAAACGAAGTTAATTTCATAAAATTTATGAAGTACGTAATGGCTGCACGAAAGCGGCCAGTGCCACTATTTTGCGACTCCGCATGCAAGGGGAACAGTCTCGGGCAGGTTTGTAGGCAGTCTGGGCAATAATTCACCCCTCCCCACCTGAGTAGTCATTATTCTTCGTTTTTAATGCGAAGGTATTACTTTGCTATGTTCACAGATTTCAGTCCGCAGACCGCTTTCGCAGAACCTGTGCGCCAAATCGTGTCCATAGCAGTTGGGAGTAATTGAGAAGTGATAGCGGTCAATGAGTGGTGTCAGTCGATAAAGGGTGACGTAATATTGTATTGGAAAAAACATTAAACAAACAAGGTAATTAAGTAATTATTAGAAGCAAAAAACTTGAAAGTAAAGGCGAAAATGGTCCTATTAGCCAATGGCTTGGCGTCATATTTCAATGTATCAAATACTAAAAAAGTTAATTAAGTCAGTCAGTTAGGGTGATGTCAAGATGTATCAAATACTCAGTAGTTAATTATATCAGTCAGTTAAGGTGACTTCAAGTATGTGACGTCACGCAACCGGAAGTAGAGTCAAGAAAGTACATAGGAAGAGATTGGCGCGCAATTTGAAAGTACCAGACTAAAATGTGCAAAGGAGTGAATTAAGTAATTAAAAGCAACTAGAAGCAATCAACAGCAACATCCGTGTTTAGCATTATTCCAATGCAGATTATGCAGCCCTTTTTAATTTTTCTTCTAAAAAGTCTGACCAAAAACTTCCCTTCCTACATGGGTAATCAATCTGCAGAGCAGTAGTTTCCCTTGTGGCTACCTCCTCTAACGTCGCCACGTGCTCTCATCAAATACACCCCGCGAGAGAACCTTGGTCTTTGCGCAGTTTTTTTGCGTATCTTAATGAATCAAGACACATGTATGAATGCAAGAGCCGATGTGTCTTCAGCTTCATCATATAGTGCGTCAATTCCTACATTACTCATGTTGAAGGACCGAACATCCGGCTCGCTAATCACTGGTTTTGTGCTCCTTGCAGAGCTACATGTCAGCGGTGTAGTCAGATCATGAACCTTTGGTGTGTAGAGGCTTCGGATCACTTCCTCCCAAGCATTCCGCTCGTGCAGTTACAACAACAAAAAAAAAAGAAAAAGAAATCCATCTCGCGCGCCATCACCAGCGTCACAAAACAAACATCCAGTCACCAACGACTGCCTTCTCCACGCTACCTCGGAAGCTGTCCCACTGCCGCAGTATGCGAGACCGATTACGAAGCCAAATTCTCTGCCTGGTCTAAGCTGCCGTGTTATGTTTTTTGCTCCGTCCTTTTCAAAACCAAAAACCATGCAGTTGCTAATGGGAGTTACTTTCTGGCACCAAGCCGCGAAGAAAAAAACAATGTATATGACGTGCGAAAATAGCGAATGCGTTTCGAATTGGCCAATGTCGTTACAGTAACAAGACACAGTTGGCAACGCGTTCGTATGGAAGTTCTGTGTGTGCGGCGCGCTCAGTTTTTGTTTTGCGCGGAAGAAAGGGCCGGATTCCTGCATGCTACAGATCTTAAGAAAACGTGTTTTCCATAGTTTCAGAAATTTACATGGTACCAACTCCTCCACGGCTTTAGTCATCTTATTAACGCTAACCTCCGAAATCGGTTGACTACAGAGCTAATTAGTGAGGCTTAGTAATTATGCATACTATTAAAGGATTCTTACTGGTAATTACGTATACCACAACTGGGTTTTGTTACTGAATGTGTTTTGTTTTTCTACGCAGCTCCTCATTTTTGGCAATTTTCGAAAGAGTATGCTGAAACACCGGTGCAGGGCAGGATACGATGTTCAGTAGAGTGCTACACAAAATGAACGGAAGCCGAAGAAAGACCTTTTGAATCGAAGTTTTGCTTTTTGATACGGTATGTGGCAGCAGTCCGCTTAACGGAACTCCAGCAGCTGTCTGTGAGGAAGGACATATATTAACAGTGGTGAACCTTAATGTTGCAGTATTTGGCAGAAAATAAGCGCTGCACCGCGACATCCGAAAAGCATTTTTGGAGCTAGCTGCAAGGCCAATTAAATGAATGAAAATATATAGGCTGCAGTGTAAGCACCCGTATTCATCGCACACACCTGCAAGGGCTGAACGAAGGCTGAACCTAAAACCGTCTGACTTGTGAATGCTTGCGTGCGTGCGGAGCTCAGACTGCAGCATAATTGCCTAGTTGCACGAAACAGCATCGCGTGCACCCAGCCATTGTGCTTTCTTTTACCTGTGTGGTATGTTAGTAATGTTACTTAGGAGCTATAAATGGCCACCGCCTAGCGGAAAAAGCAAAGGAGTGATAAAGATGAAAACAGGCGATGCATGTCAAGTGCACGTTGAGAGATGCAGCTCTGCTTTAACGGTAAACAATTATAGATAAAAGAGAGATTCGTTATGAGACGTAACGAAGGGAGGCAAATGCAGCGGAAAACAAGGAAAGCTTAGGGAATATTTCCCTTCGATGCTGATCAATACGAAACAATATTGCAATCATGAAAAATAGTTTAATAGAAAGTAATAGAAAACATACAGGACACTTAAGCTTCACCTGAATAGTAGGCGCAATTGAGTCTTTTTGAAGCGACAGCTTCTTTACGCGAGATAAAGCTAAGGTCACCGTGTGCTTCTGATACGACCTTCAAACGGCTTCGAGGTCAAGTTGGAACTTAAGCCACAACCACTTTGAGTGGCTAAGTTCCCACCAAAGATCAAGGTCAAAAGGTCAACTGACACGAGAAGGAGTTAACGTCTGAGCAGCTGCATGGCGACAAAGATGGTCGCTGACGTTAATCTCGAGTATATATAGAGGCACGCCGCCCGCCTCGGCCGGAGACGCGCCATAGGCTCGAATGAAGACCATCTGAGCAGCCGTCCTCGTTAAGATACTCAGTTAGTTGCATCTCACGATCCGGAGGAAATCGCGTCGCGAGCTGAAAGTTTGCGGAGGCGAAGAGAAGGGGCTCAAAAAATCCGTGGAAACGACAAAACAACGTGAGGAGCGTCTTTCAAAACGCCACCCTTAACGAAAGAAAAACCCCGTGATGAATAAAAAGCTTTACCATGTGTAACCATGCTTCTGCTTTCGTTTCAAACTAGGTTTAACCTAAGCTAAACGACAGCAACATTTTTAATGTGGTGTGTTTGAAATTAGTGGCGATGTCATGTGGTTGTGACGTCATGACCTCGTAATCATTTTTCCTCATGGCACAGACCGGCGACGGCAACGACCATGGCGATATTGGATATTCAACAGTACAATCTTTAAGCTACAGCATAAATGCAATCACATGCGACCGAAATGATCCAAGCCCATGAGCTAAGAATTTCAGTTCGTTGCTCTACAAATTTAGCTGCCGGGATGGCTGTTCAATATTCTAATTTGTTAATTATTTTTATTACGTGCTACCTATTCTTGAAGGTGTTCGCCAGCACCACTCTCGTTTATAAGAGCGGCTGTGGAATGACCTGTGTTATCGCGAATGTCACGTGGAACGTGATCTAACTGAAAGGGTGGCCGCTACGCCATAACGGACTTGATTATCTGCGCCATCAACGCTGCTTGAACGTCGTAAGATATGATCGCACTGTAACGATGTGGTTGCTGCTTTTATATTTTTTAGTCAGTCACATCCCCGGTTAAATTATTATCCACAGTGAAAAACACCAGAAGAAAACAAAGTCTCCTACGCTTTCCTTGGTTTCAGTGGTTGCTGGCTGCTTTCCTATCCACCCAGCTCTGTCTAAAAGCAGTTTTTTAAAGTATATCTTTTATTGCACGTGAAAGCAGATTTTAAAAATGTGTATGTATCTATATTGCCGCTGTCTGCGACTGGTAATCTACCCAGTGGTTAGACCACAAATAAAGCTTTGTTTTCTTGAGCTGTATCTTTGGGGCTCCAGTTACCGATGTCTGAGGATCGAAGCATTTTCACAAAATGTATGTTGAAGTGTCCGAGTGCCGCACCGTCCCAGTGGCCCATAGCCAGATTTTTACGCCCATGCTCAAAAATGAACGAACCCAGCAATGCGATGTCTTCTCGAAGAAAAAGAAAGATGCAACTGGATGAACCACTATCTTTTTGTGCATTTATTCCTCACCTTGGTTTTCACCCACCCATATTTTTCACAGCCCTTTGGGTATGCTCTTTTTTATTTTGGCAATTTACTTTTTGTATTCTCTGAAGATTGAGGACCTTTTCTGAAACACAACCGCAGGCGCTCGTGAAGATTGACAGAAATCGATATCTATGCCCTTCCAGGCTTTCTGGCCATCGGTTTGATTGCGGCACCTCCTACGCTACGCTGGGACTCCACCCTGCATGACAGGCGATCCCTCTGCAACACGTATACCGCTCATCGGCTATCGGAACAACCCTACGGTAAGTGAAAATAAATTATTTTAGCGCTTTGTCGCCATTGCACAGAATCATTTTATTTCATCAGGGAAGCAGCGTTCCGTCGCAAAACATTACAATCGAATTTTGCAGTCTTGGTTTGAGCTTTTAGGACTGCCAGCTGCATCAGCGAACCAGCTGCAACAACAAAAATTAAGTCTAGTGAGAAGGGAATGATGTCTTAAAAGCACGTCACACTATAAAGAAAAACGTGTTCTTAGTCAGAAATAGAGCGTAAAGTCTCAAAAAGAAACAGGCATGCTGGCCTGAGTAGTGAGTTTTGACGTCCTTCTCAACACCGGGGAAGTGGAAATGGAGAGAAAGAGAAGAAGCAAGATTTCTAAGAGCGAAATAGGGAACAAACAGCTTCGCGAAATTTTCTACGAAGATGCAAGATGTTCAACATAAACGAGCACGTCAGAGAGATGAAAAGCAAGATTCAGTCAGGAAAAGCCCGTTTAAAATATTTATCTGTAAACGAGTGGAATACAGATGAAGTGAAAACGCGCATGCATGAATAGCTGACCACACGCTGACCGTTCCTCCACATTCCCAGTTTTTGTAAATAATATTAGTAGTTGCGGTTTAACTCTGGCTAACACTAGTTGAACTACGATAGCAACGGCGGAAGCTTTTTTGCCTGCTACATTATTCTCCTATCACGCCCTGTCAGTGTAAGGTGCTACATTATTAGGGACACTTAAGTTCATCCTTTAAGAGTGTGACGCGAGAGCGTAAGCTACCAGCTCACATATAAACGAGAAGGGTTGAATGCTGCTGAAGCGAATGTGGAGCGAAAGCATTATCTGCCGGTGACCGAGCGTTCTTCTTCTTCTTCTTATTCTTATTATTCATCCTATTATTCTTATTCGTATTCTTCTTATTATTCTTATTCTTATTCTTCTTCTTCTTCTTCTTCTTATTATTATTATTATTATTATTATTATTATTATTATTATTATTATT
>JAJIZL010017321.1:314707-328983 GCA_023969395.1 Amblyomma maculatum | reverse complement strand
TTATTATTATTATTATTATTATTATTATTATTATTATTATTATTATTCATATTCTTCTTCTTCTCCTCCTCCTCCGCGCCTGTTCAAGGTCTAACGTGGCCCTTGAAGACGCGACGGGCCGAAACCTGGCGGAGTATTGCTCTCGCAATAAAATTAGTTTTGTTTTACTGACCGCGCTGTAGCAATTAGTGGTTGATGCTAGCCGTCCGAAGGAGCCGACGCTTGGCCAGCCAACAGCCAACGCTGTCCAGTATGAACAGATCACAATGAAACGATCAACAGTTTAATAAGGTACTTTACAACCAAAGTCATCATCTAAAATGCTTTCAGACGACAAGGACGTTGACGAACTGTACTGCTTGCAGTTAAGAAATATGCTTTCCAATGCGGTGCAAGCTTAATTCTCAAATCTGCCGAATAATCCAATGGGTGTGCAGCTTCTTTATCAAAAAGAAGGGAATGACTTGTATGCCAAGCCTCCTTCTACTGACCTCTAGGACAGGGCTCTCAATCTTCTTTGCCTCAAGGAACCCCAACAGCCAGCAGATAGATACGGATAATGATGGAAGGCAGGGAAGTTAACTAGAAAGGCCTCCGATTGGCTACCCTACACTGGGGAAAAGGAATAAGGGGATTAAAGAGGGGAAGAGAAAAGGGACGTGGAGCACAGTCATAGTTTGTCACACAAGCCGGTAGCTGTTAGGAAACTAAACAATGCCCTGTATACCTTAAATGCGGTCGACTGCCGTGGCCACACACCAAGGATCTTATCCGCCGTTAAACGGCGAGGATCGAGGCGGTCCAGCGCACAACGCAGCTTATGTCTTTCACTCACAAATGCAGGGCATTCACATAAGAGATGTTCGATTGTTTCTTCACAGCCACAGTTTTCAATAGTCACCAGAAAGGAGAAATGGCTGCGAGGCTGAAGCCTGAGCGCAGTCGAAAGCGTCTTAATGTCGCCATTCTCCCGAGCGTCGCGCCAATTTCGCACGACCATTGCCTTCATCATGCTTAAGCCTGGCTAAATTTTACATTTAGCTGGCTACTCCACGTCGTCGGAGTCGGCTAACTTGTCCATTTTAAAGAAAAACTATTGTGACAGGTGATTGCGGATTGAGATATGGTTGTAAGATCTTGGAATAGTAAGGTGTCCAATTCATATCATGACGTGCATCGACGTCGACAACGGAATCCTAAATCGAGAGCTTTCCTTTCAGCCTCACTGAACATTGGGACGAGGAGGAAGATGATAGGGAAAAGGACACCACCGCAGTATACTACAATAAAACTAGGCATTTATTAAGGCTTTTTTTTTTACATAAGAAACCGGTGTCAAAAATATACAAATGGAAGAACCACTACACAGGAGGAAATGCTATGCCTTCATTAAAAACCTCCTATTTTGTCAAGATAGATACCTACGCGCAGCTGCTTCAAGCTCTTTTTGTAATTTGTTCTTCTTCAAAACATTTCTCGGTACTTGGGACAAAGTAGTGATATTTTAGGGGTGATTACTTTGGAAAGAACTTTTTGTGCAGTTATCGATGTGAAGGTAGGTCAAGTGAACAAACTCTGCTGGAGTAGACCCCCAGGCACAGTTGGTAACGGAAAACCAGCTCTAGGATTTCCGAAAGCCAGGCTGCGCAAGCACGAGCTGAAATATGAATGAGCAATCTCATAGCTTATGAGTGAGCTCCCGGTGAAATGAGGTATACGTTTTTGAATAAAGAGTAAGAAGTGGAGATGCTACCCTCTGTAGACCTCTGATCCCAACAAAACTGTGTTTTCCATAGGCGAGCAGATTCCATTGCATATACTATGCATGTCTCTATGCTGCAGGTCATGCAGCATTTGCCATAACATTTTCCGGCATGTCGTTGTAGGGCGCAAATGTGTACTTTATGTTTGGAATTCACGAACGTGTCGCGGAGCTACTCGCAGTCGCATCCTGCCCTTCAGCTCCCCATTGAGCGCTGACAAAGCGCGGCAACATCCTCTTTCTAGCTCCGTGGAGCGTCCGTTTCCGACAACGTAGATCACACTGTGCGTCGTGCTGAAAAGACGCATGCCGGACTCATGCGTTTTCCGGAGTCGCTTTGCGGAGATAGATATTTGTCTGCTCACGTTATCAGTACTTCGATGGCACCCTACGCGGGCTACGGGTCTTCAAAGCAGCCGTTGCACTGGTTGCTTAAACTAAACGCCCGATTTCGCAAGCGATTCATCTAATTTGGCCCCCTTTCCTCCCAGCGCAAATTTCATTGTTCTTCAACCAATGAGCCTGCTAAAAATATATTTTGGGAAAGGTTAATTTCTAAGGACTTACTGAGCATTCAACTTCATCACGATTTTTGATTTTCTAATTTCTAGGACGCAAGATTTGTCGCATAGTGAGACGTTTATAAATTTTATGTCCTATTCATGAAGGTTAGGCCTCATACCTCGCTATGTTATACTGTGCGTTCTTAATATATTATACACTATAGTATGCTGTTCTGCTGAGCATTATGTTATGTTACGTTACGCGACACTAGATTATGTTAGGGTGTTGTGTTATACGATATCATATCAAATAATCGGACAAATATGACTGTGCACGAGGACCAATCGAGAGGACCAATCTTCTTCTGAAGATATGTTGTTCATTGGCTGAAACTAAATATCTTCGCTTCACGGACGGACGACGGAAGAGAGGGATTACGGCTCAAAGCGGGGGGGATGGCGTGGTCAGAAATGTTAACTTACAAAAATTCAAGAGAAATTTAAGCATCGCTGTAAGGGTATCACACACTATCGTTAATGGTGCCCCTCAGCGCTCCCTTTCACAGGATACCATACTTCCTTGTCCAGGCCACGACATTACTAAACTTCAAACGTCTGCACCAAACATGCGCACCCCTCCACCTCGTGTCTCAGCAACGACGAATTGCTAACGTGTCCTGGTCAAACTTCTTTTGAAATCGTCCAAACTCTTCATTTCCTTTATACTCGGTTTTAATATGATTATCTCAGTCATGTGCCAAGGAAAAACCCAGCAGATATATATATATATATATATATATATATATATATGTGGCGTACGGTTCCCTCCGTTATTGTATACTGCCAAGTACTGTACAGGCCCTGCTAAAGACGAGCTAAAGGACGTTAAAAAACGGACATTATACCAGCAGCCAGCAAATCCTTTTTCGACTATACAGCAAGATTTCGCCACTTAAAGCGTAGTTGCAAAAGAAAGATTTGGTTACATTGGGAGTCCACTGTCTTATGTGTAACGAGGATAAAGACACTGAGCATGATCTCTTGGGTCACTGTGAGTGAGGTTCATTCTGGGACGTCCTCCAAAGGACTCAGAAGACAAATGTTTTGCTTAGCATCAGGTATATTCTGACTCAAAACGAGGACTTTCTTCCGTATGATATTATAATGGCTTTGAGTCTGTGTAGTCTAAGGAAAGCAGGATGGGGATGCTTTGCGCAGATTTTCATGCACGGCCAGATAAAGTATTCTGGAAGAAAGCTATTGTAAGGTATTGTAAGATATTAAACGCTTGGAGCCAGTGGCTGACTGACTACCGCGCATTGAAACATTTTAAATCATCGAAACAATTTTAGCCACAATACGTCAATGAAATATGAATGACGGTTCGTATATCAATATTCATTCCTTTGAGTGCAATAACTTATAAAACAGCTCTTATGGCCTAGTCGGTACCGCGCTTGGCTTGTGACCACAATGTGGGGAGCTCATATCGAGACTGAAAAGGGAAACGTCTTATTCGTGGAATCATTATCGGGAGGTATTCATAAAGTAATGCATATATACCTCCAATATATATTTGACCAAAATTTATGAAATTAATAAATAGTCGAATACCTGAGGAACCAACATTACTCCTCAATATTATCTGGGCTAATATATATGCCTTTGGGCCTTCGGTGAACAAGGGCACGCGTGCCAACTTTGTATTGCTTTATTCCTTCGAGGCGCCTCAGGGGTGGCAATGACCTCTCTGACACGCCCATGAAAGCGAAAGAAGTGGTATCCAAATTTGTATGAACTCCACAGTTCTAGTCTCGTTACAGCCTAACTTGACAGCGTGCCAGGTTTATTTTCGACTTTGTGGATACGATTTTGTGAATAAGAAGAGTGGCGTTCGCGCTGTGAGGATAGGGCTGCACAAGAAGAAGTAAAAACTCGGGGATCTTAAGAGTTCATCTTAAGCGCATGATGCGATAGCTTTAAAGGATATTGCATAAACAAGCCTCTATACACACACGCTAATTTTGAACGCAGTGTAACGAAAGTGCCTGGGAGACGGGGCGCATGCGTTCATGACGCCTGACATAGAGTAAAAATTTTGACTAGGACATTTAACCACCCGTTTATTTAAGTGACGTCATCGCTTGTGACGTCATGATTACGTCACGACCCCTCTTGATCAATCAAAATTTTCTCGGATGTTGATGCCACGTTATATTGGGATGCAAATAGGCATGCTTGGCCTTGCTCATTGGCGGCGCAAAGCCTCTCTGATCGACCGATGTAACTTTTAAATTTATTGTAGTCCCGAGAAAGACGAGCCTGCGATTTTGTGAATCTTGAGTTAACGGTTAAAAAAAACAAAAAGGGAAATTGCTTTTTGGACACCCCTCGTACTGTACAAGGTAAAGTCGGTCGAGAAGTGCGCCGAACCCACATTAATTTCTTGTTCTTTTGTCACATATCCTCCCGTGCTCAAACTATACGAGTGACAACGTAATTCAGATATCGCTTTCTCGAACGAGTACCAACGAAACTCTGTCCTTAAGCCAAACGAATGTGCATCTTGCGCCCAGAAGAGGACAAGTTCTGCAAACACCATTTATAATCCAAGGAAATATCAACCGCAATACGAATTTCATAAGCATTACTTTAAAGTTGAAGCTTTAGGGACCTGCTCATTTGTTCCCATGCCATGATCGCTAAGTCGGGAACCGTGCCCCAAAAGTTCGTCTTAAGCAAAGACATTTCCGGAGTCTCTGCGGAAGACTATATTTCCTGCACTTTTTGGACAAGAAAGCAAAGGTTTTCTTTTTTAAGGTTTAATAACAGTAACTTGTATTCGGGACAAATTTGCATTTTAGCTGTTAGCAAAATAAACTGGTTCCGTTTCGTTTCTAAGGGCGGACAAAGTGTTCTCACGACAGTTTTTTTACAAACAGGCAGAAATTGGAGGCCGTCACATTGAACTTTCGGGAGGCAGTATAAATGCACTGCAGACTTGCTCCGACTAGGATGCCACTGGGGCTAAACGCCCTGAACATGCGCCTTCCATTCGAGAGTATGAATAGGAATGCGCGGGAGATACGGAGGCGAGATACTTGGTTAGGCCTCGTGAAGTGAGAGTGGACGTCGTTCAGAATAATGGGAAACTTACGCGGAGCTGCGATTCGCTTCTGTTCCTCTCCTCGTAATGGGCTTGGCTCCGTGCTACGGCGGAGCGCATTAGCGGCCGGCGAGGACTGCAACGTAGAAAGGACCCGTGCCTTCACATCCAATCTGACAGTGACGAGAGCAGCTACGACTTCTTGCATGGGCAGGCGAACAAGGGACGAAAATCGCTGCCTTCTCTCGGCTGTTACGAGCATGACGATAATCGGGCCTTTTATTTTTGCGTGTTCGCTGCCAGCCTTCAGACACAGGAGAGATGTCGGCCGAGAGGGGATGGGCTTCTCCGTAGGGATCAGTCTTCTTGCTGCCTCGTCCGAAACCAGAGCACCGTCTTGCCGCTAACCACCATGAGAGTACCCGAGCACTTTGCTCTGGGGAGAAGCAGACGGGCAGGAGGAGACGATGAGTCATTAAAAGGGGCAATTAGGGCCCGACTTTTATCGCAAGACAATTTTCCGTGTGAAGCCGATGGGGCTACGGCTTCGCAAGGCAGCTTGAAATGTCGCTGAGAATCTGCGCCTTATGCATTGTAGGGCAAGGAGAGGACCGAAGGCGACATAATGAGCGGACATTTTGTTTTTAATTCTGATCATATTATACTGCATGCAGGACCCGCCTGTAGACCAGTGAATTGAACAAATTTTCGAATGATTTTGTTTTGGTTTATGGGATTTAGCGTGCCAAAACCACCCGGGGGCACTATTACGTGCACTGACATCGCACAGCGTACGGATGCCTCTCCATCGCTTCATGTCTGTAATGCGCTTTGAGCAAGCACGGCAGGAGGCAATGGAAAAAATCGAGGTGAGGGCACGGGTTGTTCGGAATGTGTGCTTTTCTTTGTAATGTTGGAGTTGGAGTTTATTTCTTTCTTTCTAAAAGAAAGGGGATGCCAAGGCTAAAGACGACAAGCCTGACTAAGCCTTGGCTCCCATGAGCCGTACTTCGGTGGTACAGAACTTTGTCGTGGCCTCACCGACCCCCAAAAGCAAGCAGGAGCATGGGGGGGTAGCCCTAATCTGATGTATCGTTATCAGGAATACGATTTCGAGTTGAGAGAGAGTGAGAGAAAGGAGTATTTATATTAGCATATTCCTAGTTACATTCTTTAGACTACACTAAGTGCCGTTATTACATCTTTTGTTGCACAGTTAACAGCCCCACCTAATGTCCGCTATTCGCCCTTGTATGCATACAAGGTTTCATAAACATTTTGAAGAATTGGCTGTCCCTCGTGGTCCTAGTGCGTGAAATAAAATGCACTCAGGAATGATTCTCAAAGAGTAAATAAAATTGGCTTATTCAGTATGGAGGATCCGCAGTTTAGAAAGTAAGGAGTGTTATTCATCTAGCAAGCGATTACGGGGAGCTTCAATTGCTTCCTCCTCAGCAGCCGCTCGGTCGCGAAGACCAGCTGGAATCCGCAAAAACAAAAAGCCAAATACAAGGCAAGCAGGCAGAGAACTTCCACCTTGGAAAATTGACACAAAAAAGAATAAATGAGAACGCACAAGCAGCCAGCGGTTATTTCGTCTTGGTGGTGCCTCCAATTTCAGCTCGCGGAAATGGCCCTATAATTCAAGGATCCCTTAACACCGCGGTACCGCTTTGCTCTTGAATTAATGGTGGCTGTGAAAAGACGAGCAACGAACCCGATTCGCCCGAATGAAGGAGGCAAAAATAATCCGTCCCAACAGCAACCCAAACCGAATTGCCTTCCTTCTTCTCTTTGTCTGATTTAAAGATGTTACTCTTTTTTTTTTTTCAGTTGCCATGAATGAACAGCATATTAGAGAAACAAATAATCTTCATAGTCATAACTTTCCTGAAAAGCTCGAACAAGAGCCTCATCTGCCTGATATTATTCGGCTTTCCTGCCGAAAATATATATATATAAATAAAAAGCAATAAAAACAGCACAATTTTAACATTTGCTTCAAAGCGACAAGCCCACCGCTCGCATTTAATAACGTGATGCGCTGTTCTTGAAGTTACTTGAAGTAAAAATGCACGAACAAGTTACACATCCGCGCAAGCGTGGTTGATCACACGTAAATGGGGTAGCGTGAAAGTCCGATTCTTCGTGCTTCTCGCACGAGCTCCCATGACGTGTCGTTCTTGCGCATATGCTCCGTGCATCGCCTGTAGGGGCGCCATGAAAGCCACCTACCGACGGCTGCGGGAAGCACAGATGGACTAGAGTCCCGGCTGCCCCATTGCGGCAGCAAGCGTGTCAGAAGTTCGAATATGTGATTTGCCGTTTGTGCGGGTGTGTGGCAATCATTTCCGCGGCGGCAGCGTCTTAAAAGGAATTAGTCTGTTCAAAAGTGCACTTGTGTCTGAAGTTGAAGCTTCTTATTACGACCCGGACAGGATTCGCGCTATACGATTGCCGTAGACAACTACCATCAATACCGGCTAGTTCATTGAGCTTAAAATGAGCACAATACCTAGTTTTGCACTTTAAAATAAATACCCATGCTTAAGGAATATGTTTGAAAAAAAACCTCGTAAGTCTAGTCTGTTTTCCTGGAGTGCAACTGAGCCAGGTTCACGCGCCTCATCAAGCGGTTTTCCAGAGAGTCACGAGGAACAGGCGCTTTGGCGGCACGCTTGGGAACAGGCGAACGTGCTGACCTAATCAGAAATTGTTTGCACCATCTTTATTGAAGACATTAGTAACGCCTTGCTGAAATAGCGAGAGCGCAACGTTTGGTTTGGTTTGGTTTTGTGAGATTTAACGGCCCAAAGCAACTCATGCTATGAGAGACGCCGTAGTGGAGAATTCCAATGCAGACTATTTATAGAGCTGGATTTTGGTATGGCTGCCTTCGCATATGTTGTCCCCTTTCAATCTCCTTTACACACTGTTGTGGAGCTCCCCATAGCTGGCCCCCACCGCAGCGGATGGCAATCAACAAGGTTGACGACTGGGCACGATGGTAGGGGTTCATACTTAACCAGCCAAAGGACGAGACACAGGAAAGAAGAGGACAGAACAAGGCTGGACTAGCTACTGAACGTTTATTGATCAGAAGAAGTGTGTGGCTAAGGCGTCGGTTAGCCTTCATTGTAAGGAATTTGATCTATTAGAAAAGTCGTTAGTTAGGCCTTGTCTTTGAATTGGCTTCGAATTTTCTTCTTAATCTTCTTCGCAATTTCCTGCCATTCCACCGGTTGGGTTGTGCGCGTGCTTTTCGGAAGGAGTCTTCGTTGTTTTCTTCTGATCAATAAACATTCAGTTGCTAGTCCAGCCTTGTCCTGTCCTCTTCATTCCTGTGTCTCGTCCTTTGGCTGGTTAAGGATGGCAATCACACACATCACGGTTGTGATATTACCTATTACTGCGTTTGAATGTAAACTTATGAAGCTAGTGCGACAACGCTGGCTACTCAGAGGTGCCTTATTGCCTTGTAAGCCCCTATCTCCCAACGCTAGCCACTTACCCTGATTTCTCGAAATATCCACATAGCCTCGCGCTTGGTTAAAACCGCTGAACTGCATTCAGTAGCTGTTTCTTGAAACGAAGCATGGCACAAGGAAGTTGGACGTGGCGGCATGAGAAGTACCTGGCGTCCAATTAGCTCCAAATTGCAGATTTGTCAAGGAAAGGTTTTCGAGTAATTGGCTTCAGTGCAATTCTTGTTTCCTTGGGAACGAATTTCATTCAGCCTGAAGAATGCTGCGGTATTGTTCGGTTCCCCAGAAGGACGCACGCCGAGAAATCTCTTTTTTTACCAATGCATTCACCACCTAGCTGAGAGTTTATTGTTTTTTTCGCCGCTTACCGTCGTCATATCAGACAGCAACTACCCACTGTTTAAAAACGCAGTTCTTTTTCTCGCATTCTCTTGTTATGAACACTGAAGCTCTGAGGCTGGAAATTAAATCCGTAATATATATCATGTTATAACTAAAGCGCGGGTACTCTTTGTCTGAGCCGGTAGGAGGAGAACAGTTGCTTCACACAAGACTTCTGCTTCTTGTAATACCTTTTATTTTGGACACAACTTCAACTATTGTTTGTACTTAGCGTGTTTGTACTTCATTGCCAGGATGTGATCTAAGGCAATTTCTTCTCCTTCTCCTCTCGGCTTCACTCATATTGTATCTCAAATTCTCGGCAGGCACGCAGCGCACGATTATAGACTCTGCTCCGGTTAATCTCGTTGTGTTAGCCCATTTTTTCCTTACCTCTGTTGAGCGAGCACACGAGTGGCTGGTCTGATAAATGATCCAAGGTTTCAGTGTGGTGCATTGAGGCTTTGTTTGGGACAGCGTTTCGCGGTGAATAATTTAATAGCATCCACAGCGGCGGTTTTAATCTCTACTGGGATTACGCTCCCACTGCGGGACATTGTTCTCGCGAGTGCACCCTATTGTCGGGCTTTGCGCTGGTCTCGAGGATTACCTCGTAGGGAAGTGCGATAAGTTCTGTGACAACGGGCTTTGTTAGTTTGATGTATTTTTTTTTCAAGTCGACAATGGCATCTCTGGGGCGTGTCGATAATCCTCTCCCCTTTAAGAGTCAATGAAGTGCCTTCAAGAAAATAGCAGGTGGCACAGGCTACGATTGAGATAAAAAGTCAGGAAGAGCCCGATTTCTATGCTCTCGAACCCATAGTGATTTGAGGCGCAATTACCCACAAGTGGCTAAACTATATTTCTGTTCTGTTTCTATAACAGGCTTGCATAAGTGCAAAGCCAGGTTGAGCGTTGCATTTTGTTGAAGTGTTTATTGAAGTTGTCAGAAATAATTTAGAGAAACTACGCTCCCAATTCAGTTTCCCTGGCTGTTTATTTCTTATAAACTTCATTTGAGGCCTTCAAGCCCTGAAGTAGATTTTGGTTATAGAAGGTTCTCCTATTACACGCACACCAATTACGTATGAAAACCTTCTTTATTGAATGTTTATAATATGATGAGTATTATCGGGATACTTCTAATGTTTAGAAGACATCTGATGATATCAAATGTTTAAGGAAGATGATGAGAATACTGACGTCATAAACTAGCTTAACAATGTACGCATGAGCCACCTCATTGTGCGCGGGACATAACAGGCATAAACTGCCCTCAAGATCATCTTGTTACTAGGATGTTGTTGATGTTTTGATCGCCCTCGAGAAAGATAATTTACGGAAATAAATATTGCAGTGGGTATGGGTTCAAAAATATTGACATCACATTGGCAAGGTGTACTGACAGGTGAAGGTTCCCGAATGACATGACCGGGCCCTGTTTGGTGGGCGTACTTTTTGACGCCGCTTGGCAAAAGGAGCTGGTGCCATCTCAGGCTTCCCATTTGAGATGGGCGGGTGAGATGGAAATTGTTTAAATATATGTTTAAATATATGCAACGCGTTTCGTAAGCTGATATCTACCGTTCAGTAAATCAGTTTACAACGTTTTACCTCTTCATTCTGTATGCTTCAAAATCGAATATCCAGTGGCTGTTCCTTGAGCGTTCTTTGAAGTGGCAATTCTGCATTCGGCAATGGCCGTCTCTGTAGGATTCCATGAGCAAGGATGGCTACTAGCCCTAGCCCGCATCGGTGGAAAATTCAGGGCGTCCTGTTGCAGGTGCCTGCAACACTATGGCGTTTTTGATGGGCGGGGGCTTTCCCTGCGGCTGCTATCTCTTCCACCGCTTCAGGGGAAAAGCCCTGTGTACATATCTCGTCAGGCGGACATCCTGCTTGAAGATCTTGGAGTGCGCGCAGTATTTAGGCCTCCGAAGGTAGAGGACGCAGCTCATATTCAAACTATATGGACGTGGATGACATCCCACCTGCCTAGATGAAACTGGGGCAAGAAGGAACACGTTGTGAAATGCTATTTGTGAAAAGTGGAAAGTCCTAACAGCTCTGCGGGAATGTCTTGTCTCACTATACCAAGGAGAACGTCAGCGATTATTTCAGCAGGTGATCACATTACACGTAATAAATATGTATAATGAGCGGGACCCATTTTGTCAAAACTTAGTATTTTATTTTGTGATCCTGATCCCTGCTTTTATTTTTGTTGTTTTGTGTCCATGACCACACGGCATCTGCTTGCGTTTTTTTTTTCTTCTCTCTTTTCTTAATTTATTCTCGGTTTTGTTGCCCTTTTTTCTTTGCCATCATTTTCGGTGTTCTTGCTCATATTTCAACATAAATACGACTTGCTTAAACCAAAATCAAAACCCACAGAAGGAAATGAATTCTGAATGGGGCGACTTTTTGTCACGTAGATAGCAAAGCAAGTCGTGAACGCTTCCCTCTACCTACTCTCCTGCCGGAACTCTCATGTGGCGTAGTGAATAAAGAAAGCGACTCATAGCGTCAAATACTGCATGCATTGACATTGAGCCAGTCCACTGCAAGCTCAAAAAGAAGGCATGGCCGGGAACATAAAAGCGATCGCAGGCGCACTCATGCCTCTACGAGAGGAGTTTCCCGTCAAGTGCAGCGGCCATCTTAAAGTTTGGTGATTGTCACGTGCCCAGAGCTGTTCTACCGATTCACATACCGAGACATTATGAAGAGTGAGATAATGGGATCTCACATGCGTTTCCTCTGCTTATTCTTGAAGAATGAGTGACTCTCAGATATATAGCGATTTTCTTTAAAATTGCAGGCGCTTTTTCTGTACCTATCATGTTTTCCGCCTTGAGGATTGGCGGACTGTTTGATGCAGAATCAAAAGGCTAAAACATGACGGCATGTGCACATACTTTATTTGGTCGCCAAAGTATGCGCTGTTGTGCCGGTAGGATTATCACACAGTAGACCACCATCAACAGGGTTGTGCCAAGGAGTTGGTTGCGTAGCGCTCGTCACCCGTTTCGTGGACGAGGGCTGTCAGCTCCCTGGGCGGTAGCGATGAATCCGAGTCGGCGCTGGTGAGCTGAAGAAAAGGCTTTGTACACTATTTACAGGCATTTACACAACGAGTTCGGCTCTGGGTCCGAAAGCTAACATAACCATACGCGACTGTTCTCGCGCAGCGACGGCCAGGGAGATTTCACCGCGTCCGCTCTCTCAGGGGGCGAACTGCTCCTAAACCGAGAAACCGTTGACGCTCAAATGTTCCAATCCGACGGCAGCACATTCGCAGGGCCAATGGGAGAGCTTGCAGCGCCCTTATTTCAAATATACCGCGGGGCGAGGAGGGGTCCACCGCCAGGGCCACGGCGCCGAGCTGTCCACGCTCAGCTCATGTTGAAACACGTCGCTTCTCTCCCTTTGGCACGGCTCGCCTCCAGTGCACTAATGCTTTGCAAAGAAGTATCAAGATTTTGTGAATGAGGCTTTTGCCGTAGCAGTTTGGCGTCCGGATGAATGTCTGGGCGGCTTTGGCCGGGCACAACAACGCACAACATATAGGTGCTGAAGCACAGTACATGAATTCTGTGCACTGATTATCCTGTATTGTGCTGTCTGTGTGGCACTTAATCCCACAGATTTGCAACATGAATTCTCCGGAACAGTTTCTGCGGTAATCAGCTGTTTCTTTCAGATGTTCAGTGTTACACCCACAGTTTTATAGTCTTCTCCCTCCCGCTGTCTTTTCGGCGGAATGCTATCTTGTAAGTAAAGATTTGGTTTTATAGCCAGGGCTACCGCAACAATTCGGCTTTCTCTGCCAGGAGATGCTGAATTTATTGAAGCCAGGTGCAGAACTTTCCATCCAACTTTCAGGGCTTCCATTTGCTTTCTTACATGAGCCTTTTGGGGAATTTGTATAGGAAGATGTGGTACATCTCAGACCGATATTCGTCATGGCCGTCAAGCAGCAGGCCACCGTGATTTATATGCGCATATTGTTGAGACTGATCGATATTTTATGACTCACCTGCCTGGGATTAAAGTTTAGTTTCCCTTTTACCGGCTAAAAGATGTCACCTTCTGTTCTGGTCTCTTCTTTTCCGTTGCGTTTCAGTTCCTCTCAACCTTTATCCATTTCCTTTCGTAAATTGGGCCACCTTCGTTGGTCTGCTTCCGTGACGGCAGCGTCAGCAGTTCTCAAATTTCCATGCTTCCAATGACTTACAGTAATTTTTATTTATATTTTTCTTTTTCAGAAAATACCCCTCAGCCCTCTTCACTGTGCCCACATCTGCGTGGACTACTGTGACAGCCGGCACTTGCTGGAGCCTGTTGTATTTCTTTGCCCCTTCTGCAGCTCTCGGTGTGTCTGGTTTCTTGTTCTTTAGCGACTGGTATACAGCACGAAACGCTTGCTGTTTGCCACGCCTTCCAATCTTTCGGGCATTCTGGCGGCGTAATTGGAATTCTATAACTGACTCGCGATGCCGCACTGCGGGTGAGGCAAAGATTTGAGCTCCCCGTATCTCCTGTAGCCCTTTGATACAATGTTGAAATCCTAGAGGTTATGAAAAACTATTAAAGGAGAAACCCGACACCTCAGGCAGTGGTAATAGGAAGGAAATGGAAATTTCTAAATCTCACTCCTTGGCTGGATTAAAAAAAGTGTCATATTTTGTTTCAAATTGCGACATGTTTATTCGCGGTTTGAAAGACGACAAAAGGGCACAGACGGTTTCAAATGTACCCCACCCGGAATCTGCTTTGAATGTACAGAGGGGGACAGAAACTCGACTCAACCATAAAGGAAGCAGGGACTAAGTCCTACAGAAGTGCCATGTGGGAAAGATCACAGCTTATAGTAGCTCAAAAAGAAGAAAAGCAATAGAGGGGGAAACTCGCTCCATGCTAGAATGGAAGGTGAGTTGAACGGGAGGTGAAAATTTGTCCGAGCTCGGCTTGCAAAAAGGGTATGACCAGAGACGACACACACACACACACACACACACACACACACACACACACAC
>JAJIZL010017321.1:274006-304707 GCA_023969395.1 Amblyomma maculatum | reverse complement strand
TATACTGGCGGCTCTACACGATGACGCTACTGCAGGTCACCTTGGTTCTGACAAAACCTACGACCGCGTGAGAAAACGATTCTTTTGACCTGGCTTATTTTCCACCGTTGCCAAATACGTCACATCCTGCCCTCTGTGCCAACGTCGGAAACGGCTGACTTCTTCGCCCGCTGGCCTTCTACAACCTCTTCCAATGCCGCCACGCCATTCGACGTAGTCGGCATTGACTTATATGGTCCCCTACTTCTCTCCGATGGGGGTAACCATTGGATTATAACAGCTGTCGACCACCTCACACGCTACGCTGAGACAGCACCTGTACCGACTGGTTCCGCTGAAGAAGCAGCAAATTTTTTTTGCGATCAATTGTATTGCGTCATGGCGCTCCTCGGGTGCTCCTAAGTGACCGCGGTACAGCCTTCTTATCGAAAGTCGTTGCCGAAGTTCTTCACGCGTCATCCACCCTTCATAAGACAACCTCAAGCTACCATCCCCAGACTAACGGTCTGACTGAGCGATTTCATCGCACCTTGTCAGACATGTACATGATATCCATGTACATCACACCCGATCATCGAAATTGAGACACTATTCTACCATTCGTCACATTCGCCTATAACACAGCAGTACAACGGACTACCGGTTATTCTCCATTTTTCCTCGTTTATGGCCGTCCTCGCACTACAATTCTCGACGCTTCCTTCTTCTCTACGCCCGACTACTCCACATCGGTACCTACCCAGTTCTTATCTCGTGTGGCCAGATGCCGTCATCTTGCCCGCCTCAACACAGCAGCGTGCCAGGAAGACCGCAAGAGTCGCTACGATTCTACGCATCGAGTGGTCTCTTCGTCCTGGCGACGAAGTACTGCTTTATACATCATTGCGCACCCCTGGCCTTAGTGACAAATTCAACCACCGCTACGTAGGTCCCTATGAGGTCATAAGCCAAACTTCCCCAGTGAACTACAAAGTGACGCCTGTTGATCCCCCAGTTGATCGACACCACCGTGGAACTGAAATTGTTCATGTGTCTCGCTTGAAACCGTTTGTGCGCCGCGATGCATCGCTTAGTTAGGAGCGGCCAGGCTGGCCGCTTCCGAACCCCCGGGCAGATTGTGTGAGCCTTCCGTGGATGTTCTTTAATTTGTTCATTCCATGATCTTCCTCTTTCATTTGTACATACCATCATCATCGTCCCGTGGCGCCGGCTCCGGCACGCGCCTGGGTTTTTGTCATCGGATTAAAACGCTAACAAGGCATCGCTGGCCTTGCCTTCACGACCTTGCCGTCTCAACCTAGCCTTCTTTCACAATATATATATATATATATATATAATTGTGTGTGTGTGTGTGTGTGTGTTCCCGGTCTTCAGATTGGCGCAAGCTGCAAAATAGTATTGCCCGCAGGGGGCATCTGTTAAAGCAGATGTTTGCGTGTGCTGTGCGACACCACGGACCCCGAGCACCCACGCTTAGCCGTGCGTGGCATCGCCGTGTCTGGGGAAAAGGGGATCCTGGTGGTTGAGCCGATGCCGAGTGTTTTGGACCTTTAAGGCCCCTCGGCGGAGGCAACACACCGCTTTGACCCACGCTTCCCACAGACGGCACCTCCGGGCTGACCCACCCGGGGGAAATCGGCAGTCGCCTTTTCCTGTCCTCCCCTCCATCTTTCACTTTCCTATCCCCTCTCTTACAACTTTCCTGTCTTCTCTTACCTTTCTTCGTTTCTTCCTACTTCCAGGCGGCGAGGGTTAACCTTGTGTGGCTAACCACCCTGAGTTACGCCATATTGGGTTATAGTTACGGTGTACAGCTGGCGTGGGCAGGACTTGATTGCCAATTCCTGTCCCGTCCCCTCGTTGGGCTCCATGGTGGGTGGCTGGCACCGCAGCCGAACAATATACTTTTTTTATGGCTTCCTCTTCTTCTTCAACTGATCGCCCTCCTTCGAAACGAGGGCGCACCGACCAAACTGCCCAGTTCTTTTTGAAAATGAAGAGCACCTTCCCCCACTTTCATGTAGTTCATAGTGAGCACTCAGAAAAGACAGCAAGACAAGCCTCACCGTTCATTGTTGCAAAGACACTGACTGAAGCTATAGGCAAGGGTTACAAAATCAAGAAGCTTGCAAATGGAGACCTGCTGTTGGAACTTTTATATCATCATCAGTATGAGAAACTCTCAGGAGTCAGCGCTTTTGGTGACATTCCTGTTGTGATTAGCCCACATCGTTTTTTGAATACTGTTCGCGGTGTTCTTTCTGACCAAGATTTAAAGTACATGACAGAGGAGGAGTTGCTGGAAGGGCTGAAAGAGCAACATGTGACAAATGTATACCGAATAAAAATAAGACGTGACAACAAAGAAATCGAGACTAAACACTTTGTCCTTACCTTTGCACTGAGCGTACTCCCCGAGTCTGTGGAGGTGGGGTACACAAAACTCAACCTGAGACCATACATTCCGAACCCACGACGTTGCTTTAACTGCCAGAAGTACGGTCACGGTGCTCAGAGCTGCCGAGGCCGACTCACTTGTGCAAAGTGTGCTGCACATGAGCACCAAACCGATGACTGTCAAGCTCAACCCCATCTCTGTGCAAACTGTCAGGGCAACCATCCTGCTTATTCGCGTAGCTGTCCGGTGTGGAAGACTGAAAAGGACATATTCACTCTAAAGGTAACAGAAAACATCACGTTCACCGAAGCACGCAAACGATATTCAATCCAACACCCTTCCTATTCCTCTGTGGCGCAGCTGGGCGCGGCACCACAGGAGTCTTCAGCACCTACCCAGGCAACGAAAAATGAGTCTGGGGTGGTGCCATCCGCGCCCCTGGTGGAAGTAGCTGGTGCTGCTCCACTACCCCCAAAACAGGCTGCGCTGACCCCCAGGTCAGCGGGCCCGAAGGCCTTGTCCCAAGGGGCAAGGCCTAAAACAAGTGCACCCGTGCCTTCTGCACGAACGTCCAACACATCTGAGGATGTGATGGACACATCTCCCTCCTCGCCGCCGCGTCAGCGGCGGCAAAGCTCTCTCGAGCGAAAACGAAGGGACAAAGTCCCAATAACAGGTCCAAAGGACCCAACTGCCTAGGTTTTTAAACCATCCTCAACTAATATTTTACTATGGCATTTTTAGTTCACTGGAACTGTCGTGGACTTTTAAACAATTACACTGACATAACAGATATATTAGGTTCTTTTTCCCCAGTCGCATTGTGTCTCCAGGAGACAAACCTTGGACCACAGAATAAAAACATCCTTAAAAAGCATCAAGTCTTTCGTTGCGATCGACAGAACCCAAGCAGACTCTAAGGCGGCACTGCTATTGTGGTCCAAGGTGGTTTTCCAACCCGAAAAATCGACCTTAAAACCATATACGAAGCAGTTGCAGTCACAGTGCTCCATTTTAAAGCCATAACAATATGTTCCATTTACATTGATCCTCATCTAACCGTTACACTTCATGACTTAGAAACTCTTTTAATACAACTACCAGAGCCATATCTTTTAGTTGGGGATTTTAATGCTCACTCCTATTTTTGGGGAAGCAGACAAACCGACGTCAGAGGTCAGGTTTTAGAAAGTTTTATTCTGTGCAACAATGTCTGTTTGTTAAATACGGGGAAACACACATACTGCTCTCCAAGCACTGGCAAATTCAGCTGCCTAGATTTGTCTTTTTGTTCACCAAGTGTTTTTACCGATTTTAAATGGGACGTCCTTGACAACCCCTATGGAAGCGATCATCTTCCAGTCATTATCAGCCTAGCATCATCACCATCAATCACCCTAACAAAACCACGGCGCTGGAAGCTAAATTTGGCCGACTGGGCGCTCTTCCGCGAGGAAGCTGCCCTAGAAGAAATCTTTTCGGACAGTTCTGATGTGGATAAATTAAATGAAACTTTCACAGCACGTATTATTGCCGCCGCTTACCTAGCCATTCCACGGACTTCCGGTGTGGTGCGACAAAATCGTAAAGCATGGTATACGCAAGAATGTAGAAAGGCAAAAAAGGAACAAAATAAAGCATGGGGAATTTTACGCCGCTACCTAACACATGAAAACCTGATAAATTTCAAGAAGGCAAAATCTAAAGCTCGGTATATCCGCCGCACAGTTGAAAAGCAATCATGGCAGAGGTATGTATCTTCTATCAACAGCTCAGTTACATCCAAGGACATGTGGGAAAAAGTACATAAACTAGATGGAAAGTACTCCCCCTTCACAGTTCCATTTTTCACAACCTCTGGTGCACAAACCAGTATAGAGGAACAAGCAGACATATTGGGAGAATATTTTGCTGCAGTTTCAAGCTCTACGCACTATACACAATCTTTTTTAAAGTATAAATCAACGGTTGAAAAACAAAAACTCCCAATGACTGGTAGCATGAATGAACCTTTTAATGCTTTAATTACACTAGAAGAAATACATAGAGTACTGTCAGCTGGCAAACACACTGCACCAGGACCTGATGATGTGCACTACGAAATGTTAGCCCATTTATCAGAAACCTCTGTAGAAGCATTGTTAAAACTGTTTAACAAAATCTGGATATCCGGAAAAATTTCTGAGTCCTGGAAGAAGGCCATTGTAGTGCCACTTTTGAGGCCTGGAAAGTCTCCAAATTCTCCAGGTAGTTACAGGCCAATAGCCCTGACGAGCTGTCTTGCAAAGTGCTTTGAAAGTATTCTAAATATAAGATTGATGTTTGTCCTCGAATCCCAAAAACTGCTTGACACTCACCAGTGTGGCTTCAGGAAAACATGTTCCACTATTGACCACCTTGTCCGCCTCGAAAATACAGTTCGAGAAGCGTTTCTACATAAGCAACACTGCCTTGCCGTCTTTTTTGACCTTGAAAAAGCCTACGACACCACATGGAGGTTTGGGATCCTGCGAGATTTGGGAGAGCTTGGAATTCGCGGCAGGATGCTAAAATGTCTAGCTGACTTTCTACATAATCGATCCTTCCAAGTACGTCTTGGTTCCGTACTTTCTAAAAACTTCACACAAGAAACTGGAGTGCCCCAAGGGTGCATTTTAAGTACCACGCTTTTCATAGTAAAAATGAACTCTATAGCTAAAGTAATACCGAAATCCATTATGTATTCAGTTTACGTAGACGATTTGCAAATTGCGTGCACATCATCAAACGTAACTACATGTGAGAGGCAGATTCAGCTAACTGTAAATAAGCTGGCATCATGGGCAGATAAAAATGGTTTCAAGTTTTCCACGCAAAAGTCTGTGGCTGTTCTCTTTTCTCTTAGACGAGGACTGCACACTGACCCCACCATCTACCTAAATGAAATCACACTACCAGTAAAACACGAACACAAATTTCTAGGTTTAACATTTGATAGGAAGCTCTCTTTTCTTCCTCACATAAACGTCCTGAAAAAGAAAGCTTCCAAATCTCTGAATATACTCAAAGTCCTCTCACGCAAACACTGGGGGTCTGACCGGACGTGCCTTTTACACATCTACCGCACAGTCATTCGCTCTGGCCTAGACTATGGCTGCATTGTATACGGATCAGCAAGACCTTCATATTTGAAGCGCTTGGACCCTGTACATAATTCAGGCTTGCGTCTTTCTACTGGTGCTTATAGGACATCACCTATCGCAAGCCTTTATGTAGACACCAACGAACCATCCCTAGAACTTAGAAGGACCATGCTCACATTTTCATATATCCTGAAAATACGCTCCCTACCAAAACATATATGCTACCCCATTGTCACTAAATGTGCCTCCAGAATATTGTCCAAAAATAGGCCTCAGTCAATCAAACCCTTGTTACTTCGATTTAGGGATAAATGCAAAAAATTAGGAATACTAAACGCCCTCCCCAATATTGCATCAAGACAAAATTCACTGCCACCATGGTACAGCCTTCCTGTTGTGTGCGATTTCACACTAACTCAGTTTTCTAAACATAAAACACCACCTGAACACATCCTGCAAGAATTTCTAGCTCTTAAAGGAAAGTATGACAATTGCACACAATTTTACACGGATGGATCCAAGACAACAAAACACGTAGGAAGTGCAATAGTGCATGGAAAATGGGAAAAAACTGTGAGATTACCTCAGTGTGCAAGTATTTTTACAGCTGAATGTTATGCTCTGGCAGTGGCTGTAAGCAAAATAGTAAACGAGAACATTACAAACAGTATTATATACACAGACTCCTTAAGTGTTCTCACAGCCCTTCACCACAAAAATGCAGTTGTACCAATACTCGGAGAAATCATACACAACATATCAACAGCCTCTGCTCGAGGACATAAAATAACGTTTTGTTGGGTCCCGAGTCATGTCGGCATTGGAGGCAATGAGAGAGCAGACTTTTGCGCTGCCCAGGCCCATGGAAAACGAATAAAGAACATAGACATGCCATACAGAGACTGTATGATGCTGGGGCACAACAAACTAAAGGACGAATGGCAGTCATCATGGAGTAAGGAGGTAAATAATAAACTGCAGTTGGTGAAGCCCACTTTAGGGGAATGGAAATCATGTCGCAATCAAGAACGTTTTATAGAAGTGATTTTATGCCGTCTCCGCATTGGCCACACGCATATGACGCACAATTTTTTGTTGAGAAAAGAAAACAAACCTTTGTGTGAAGAATGCGGACAGCAACTCACCATAAACCACGTTTTACTTTCATGCACAAGATTTGAAATGCTAAGGAAAAAGTATTTTACTCGATTTTATGATGAACACATTCCTTTCCATCCAGCTTTGATTTTAGGTGAAAGCGGACTTGTCGATCTATCATGTGTTTTTAGCTTTTTAAAGGAAGCAAATGTTTTACGGAAACTGTAGAATAAATAGTGTACGCCATTTACAACCTTGTGCTTGGCGCATGATAGCCTGAGCTGCTTATGCGGCATTAAACCCAACACAACACAACACACGCAAAATAGTATTGATCATGTTCTGTGTCACAAACCAGTGTTATAGGAGGTGTTTAAAGCTTTTTACTCTTAATGACAGGATATGGACTACAGGAGAGGTACGTAGAGAGCATTCGTACGAGAGAAAGAATTTGGCTCTTCGAGAGAGCCTCAAAAGTCTACTTAAAAGAAAAAATTTTCTTCAGTAGCCCTACTTCTCCGACGAACATCACAATACCAATCCATTGTTTGACCATGACATCAATGCGCTTCTGGCAACTTCAGCGCATAGTACGAGGCTGCGTTTTTAGCCGTAGCCTTTCTACTGAGCATGCTCTGAGCCTTCGCGTGGATCAAGTCCGTCCGTAGCATAGAGTTCCTTACACTAACTAGAGGGAAAGCTGAGGGCGCTGCACTTCAGCCACCATGGGCGCGCTAAGAATCATGGGCCGCTGTCCTACTTGGTGCGGGACAGTCGGTTTTTCTCGGGTACGTGGAGTGGCGTTACTGCGATATTTCTTTTTCGTCATCATCATCATCTGAAGGTGCGCACATAGACCGCGAAAGCTATAGTAGCGAAGGCGCAAAAGCAGACGTCGCCAATAAATGGTTTCTGTTTCCTGAAATGCCACTATAAACTTCCTTTAGTGCACAACCATAAATATTTTCATAACGTTTTTTTTATTTCAAAGTTTGCCTATTAAGTGCAAAATATTGGTATTTTTGCTGCTCAAATATAAGCCAATAGGAGAAAGAGCCATCGCTTATATACGGGTAAATCTCACACTGACATGCTGTTTCTCTCTCTTTTTTCAATTTATAGTCACAATATTCAATCTTGGGACATTTTTTGGGGTAGAACAACGTTTATCTTTGCATTAGTTTCGGCCAAAAGTTGTAGTTCTGCACTCGGTAGCTCTCCGGCCCATTATGCTTTGAGCGCCCATGGTGGCTGAACAGGCCGTCTAGAAACTCCATGTAAACTCCCATAGAAGGCAGCACAGCTTTCTTTCTAGGTATGAGTAAGAAACTCTATGGTCCGAAGCTACGGACAAAAGCAGCAAAAAAAAAAAAAATGGAAGGATGACCGAATGGATAGATTGCGTAGCGGTATGGGAAAAACGAAAGAAGGAAGAGAAAACAGAGGCACGCTGCCATCGACAAAGAGATAGAAAGAAAAAAAATCATTGCTGCCAATTTAGCTATGTTGACTAATTCTAAAGCGTATGCACGACCACTTATGGTTTCAGTTGGCATCTGGTGCGAAGCTAGAGTTTCAAGCCGAGGCTTCAGGCAAATATCGATGAAATCAGGGTTTGGGGATCAAGGTAGTTGCTGAGCATACAATATTTAGCGCTCCGCACACCGTAGAAGGGCAATGCAATAGCAGTGTGTCCCGGATCTACAGCACATGCATGGAAGTTGATAAATACGACGTGGAACGCGCAGCACAAGGGAGTTGTAGTTAAATGCGAGGAGTTTATTCCTATCATTGCCAACCGTGGAGGTACACGTATTCGCAAATAGACTGCTGCTGAGAGCATGAGAACGCGAGGAGGAAGGAGTTGCCTATTTGGAATTCGGAAGGCGACCTTGGCCCATAAGGCGCCTCCTCTCCTTGCACACGTGGCTGCTTCCTATATGAAGCGTTGTTTTTGTTGTGATTTAACATCAACTATCGAGGGGAAGTTTCTGATGTCTCTCTTGTAGCGGTATGGCTGCGCCTGGGTGGATGAGTAATTATTTCCTTATTACAAATCTCCTCCCCTTTTGGGATTCCCTTTTACTGCGGAGAAATCTGTAGATTCAGGATTTAAACTAAAAATTCTTGCATTATAACACAGTTAGGGATATTTATTAAGGTCTGTCAAGAATTGGCGGTAGGTGGTGACATCGAAATTGCACTTCTGGTTGGCAAAATGTACCTCGACTATATCGAAAACTTGAGAAAGTGTTCCAGCCTCGGAGCGTGGAGAGTAACTCTGCAAAATATTGCGATAATGCAAAAATTCTATAGCCGAGGAGGATGAGCATGCATCCTACACGGCTCGGAACCATCTGTGGAAGGTCGTGGTAAAGCGTGCTCTCTCCGCTCAGTTTGGTCCCCCGTTACGCGCGAGCAGGCCCAACCAGCAAGTGTGCGTGCCAGCCTACCGCATTGCCTCATCGTCCCGTGCGGCCGGGTGCGCTGCTTGCAGAGGGCGGCTCCCTGCCAACAAAGCCTCCTGTTTCCGTATGGCCAGGGCATCAATGCGAGGCCGAGGAAAGGGTTTGCGTGCCGCCTGATTGCCTCGTTGCGGAGATCAATAGCGTGCCTGCATGGCGGGGGCGATTTCTGCCATCCCCTTGTGCTCCAAGTAACGTGAGCAAGACTCTGTGCTTGTGGCAGCAGGCGCGTTTCATTCATACGTAAAAGGACCTGCGGTTGATTATTACCGTGTTGACGCAAATGTAAGGTTATGCTTTTGAGAAGGTCTAGAATGGGGGAGGGGGGCGATAGGAGCGTAATTATTAGCGTTATGATGGTATAGCGCGCTTATATTTATTCCACTTTTTTAGCTTCGTGTAGACATGGATAAGGAGCGTGGCTGTATAGTCAGGTGAACTTAATATCTTGCAGTGAGTGAAATTCATATCGCAAGTTCCTGTTTCAGTAGCATTGCTTATCTAAAGGTCTTGGCATTTATGTCCGAATATTGTAGATAAATTTGCAAGAACAATAAACCGCCTAGAAGCGGTTCTATGGAAGATCGTATGAAGAACAACGACCAACCAGCCTTATGGGTCGTTATTGCTTTATCATGCAAATGAAAAATTCAAAGGCGATAAATGCGATGAAAGCAGTGTTGATTGCGCTGTCAACTGGGCTTCAATTTTGAGATCTCTTTGACTCGTTGCAGCTTATTTGCGCATTTTAGTGAACTAGCGCGTGCGCCCTATTTGCGAGGTCTTCGGTGCGCGGATTCTCTAGAAAACGCTCAAGTGCGAGAAGCTGACCGTTTAAGACGAAGGGAGGAGGCTTATACGCACCTTCAAATGTATTTATGTGTATGTATTCGTGTATGTCGTCTCAAAATTCAAATCGAAATTTTGAAGCAACCGCTCATTCACATCGCTCCGGGTTCCGTCATACGATTTCTCGTTGCATACAGCACACAACTCTTAGTGAAGTTGAAGGCTAAGTCCCACTAAAGATTCTTACCGACGATATAGGGACCTTGATATGTGTGCAATCCTCACATTATATGGGCTGCCAAGGAAAAGTACGTTTACGAGTGCTGGTCTATAGCTTTTGGAATGTACAGTACAATCTACTATTAAAGGAAATATGGGACCGCATGGCTGTAGCGCTTGGCGGAGCTTTCCCGCGAGGGCCAGCCACAAACAATGACATAAGGTGCTTGAGCAGCAACCACCACCGGCTGCTCTCCCCGACATGCGCATAGTGCCGTCCATCCTCGCCAGTTGTCGGTGACTGGGCTTTGCAAAGTGTGTAGGCCATGCCATTGTACGTTTCCTTTAACAGTGGACCGTACTGTATACAAAACACTATAGACAGCTATACAACGGTTTAAATGGCTTGCTGTCAGTAGCTCTAAATATATTTACATTTCTATAGCCTGTTAAAGACAGGCGTATGACTACAGGAGTGTTGCGTCGGGAACATAATTTTCTTATAGTTAACTAAAACTGTTTCTATGGCTTTATTCTGTAGCTTTGGAGACATTGATATCTCTATAGACACCTAGAGATAACTACATGACTACAACTCTATAGCTTCTGTAGCATAGACTTATATAGCCAGTAAACAGCTTATATGGGTTGCAGTCTGCAGCTTTAGAGGCATTGGAATTTCTATCAGAAAGTTAAATATATAATATAAGACTACTAGTCTATAGCTTCAGGAGCCTACACTTTTCTTTGGCGAGCTTAAAGAGCTTATATGGCTTGTAGACTGTAGATTTAGAGCATTTATTTACATTTCTATCGGCAGCTAAAGTTAACTGTATTACTTCTGGTCTATAGCTTAATCAATATAGCTTCACATACTACAGAATTGAGGAGCACAAGAGGTCTGTATAAGACAATCAAAGATATCAAAGGAAGCTTCTGTGCTAAGCTGGGCGTGATAAAGGACAAACGAGGCAGGGATCTCACTAAAGCCTCAGAGATAAAGAAGAGGTGGCAGGAACACACAGAAGAACTTCACAAGAAGGACCCGGATGTGCAAACCCAACATAAGACGGTTGTGATTACTGATCTCGAGCCGGGCATCCTGAAGAGTGAAGTTGAATGGGCCTTAGCCAGCCTTGCTAAGAACAAAGCTAGCGGAATTGATGCATTCCAGCTGAGTTGCTTCAAAACCTCAACCATGACGATGCTGTTAACGTTCTGCATACATTATGTCAGCAGATTTGGACAACCCTGCAGTGGCCACAGATATGGAGGAGGTCAGTTTACATCCCCATTCCAAAGAAAGGCAGTGCCAAAGATTGTTCCAACTCCGCACGATCAAAGCTTATTTCGCATGCTAGCAAGGTGATGTTGAAAATCCTCCAAGGTAGGCTGCAGCAGTATGTGGATCGGGAGCTTCCGGACGTGCAAGCTGGATTTCGCAAAGGCAGAGGAACTAGAGACCAGATTGCCAACCTTCGCTGGATCATGGAAAAAGCAAGAGAGTTCCAGAAACCCATCTTCTTCTGCTTTATTGATTATGTGAAAGCGTTTGACTGCGTAGATCCCAGCAGATTGTGGCAAGCTCTCCGAGAGATGGGAGTTCCAACTCACCTCATCGGTCTCCTCAGGAACCTGTATGAAACAGAAGAGGCCACAGTCAGAACTGGGCATGGTCTTACTGATTGGTTTCCGATTGAGAAAGGAGTGAGGCAAGGCTGCATACTGTCGCCCTGCCTATTTAACCTATATGCTGAGTGCATCATGAGGAAGGCCAGTCTGGACGACTTTTCAGCTGGAGTGAAGATTGCTGGAAAACGTATCAACAACCTTAGATATGCGGATGATACCACTTTAATGGCAGAAAGTGAAGTGGAACTCAAGAGACTTCTGATGCGCGTACAAGAAGAGAGGGAGAAGTTCGGGCTTAAAGTGGACATTAAAAAGACAAAGTTCGTGGCGTCTTGCTCTATCAAGTCCTGGAGCATCAAGAGACAGGAAGTGGAAGCATTGACAGATTTTCTCTTCTTGGGCTCCAAGATTACCCCGGAAGGAGACTACAGCCATGAAATTAGGAGACGCCTGATTCTGGGAAAGAGAGCTGTGGCTAGCCTTGACCGCCTAGTAAAGAGCAGAGACATTAGACTGCCAACCAAGACCCGTATAACTCGTGCTATGGTCTTTCCAATTGTGATGTATGGATGCGAGAGTTGGACTGTGAAGAAGGCTGACCGCCGAAGAATTGACGCGTTTGAATTGTGATGCTGGCGGAGACTCTTGAGAGTTCCTAGGACTGCCAGAATATCAAATCAGTCGATATTGTCGACCATAAACCCTGACTGCTCATTGGAGGGTCAAATTCTAAAGTTAAAGCTCAGCTACTTTGGTCATCTGATGAGAAGAGAGGAGTCGCTGGAGGAAGATTTGGTGTTGGGAAACCTTGACGGTCACTAGAGAAGGGGTAGGCAGCGAACGCGGTGGTTAGATGGCATCCTCTAGGCGCTGTAGATGAAGTTATGTGATGTTAGGAATATAGTAAGAGACCGGAAAGTGTGGCGTAATATGGTCCATACGGTCACGAAGAGTCGGACATGACTGAACGACTGAACTGAACTGACTACACAATACTATAGGAGTACATCTTGTCGTCGGTAAATGACCTCATTGATAAGAATCTTGCCATAGCCTTCCAAAATGAGTGCGGGTTGTCATCAGGCGGTTTCCTTGAAAAACTTTCGGTTTATCTAGAGTGGAATGGAGATGCATATATTCTAAGAAATGAAATCTGCAGGCTTAGCGATTTGTTCCTGTCCTCGCGTGACAGAGTTTTGAAAAAACGGCTTGAGGGTCCTATGTTTCTGGCATTTTTAGGTTTGTGGATGTCTACTTAGTGTTAGCTTAGTTTCTACTTAGTGATTGTGACAACCTCGGTTCCGAGCAGCAATTCCGTCACGTCTTTTCAATGTTTTTAGAGTGTCTTAATTCAATTGCTTACCGCACGAAGTGGCAGAAAATGAATTTATTAGGTTTTTAGATCTGTCGCTTCTTATCACCTCATCCCGTGTTTGTTGGGCGTTTGAGCCCCGCGGTGAAAAACCAAATCTTCTATATACATCCGCCCATTCAAAGCTCGGAGAAAGAGCCATTGTTCATTAAGTGTTTTACAATGTTGTAAAAACGACATGTGAGCAAAGACTGGAGCTTATAGCTGTAACAATCAAGTTAGTCGCCTGACACAGGCTGATTACCTCGCCGCCGTTCTGACTTCTGTGGCAGAAAAACTACTGAAAAACCATTAGTTGTGGTTTGGCTCTGGTTGGCCCTACTTGAATTGCGAAAGCAGCGGCGGAAGCTCCATTTGCCTGCTACATTATTCCTCTATCGTGCCGTATAATTGTAAGGTGCTACATTATTGGGGACACTTACGCTCATTCTTTAAGAGTATGACGCGAGAGCGTAAGCTACCAGCCCACATATAAAGTCACGCTTCAACCAAGCCGTATGGGCGTGCCTGCGTCTCGTAGGCGTAACGAGAATGCAAACGGCTCTGGCAGACTGATTCTGATATCAACCCTCCCATATGAAAGGAGCGACCCTAGTTGGAAGCCCCAGCCCGTGGCATAGGCGTAACGTGAATTCTAATGTCATGGCAGGCTGATCGAGGAGGTCGAGGAGCAGGGGGGTCCACGGGCCACGAACCATGCGACGAGCGGTTAAACCTGGCATGGCGGCAGAAAAATGAGGCGCAACGGGCAAGAAGAGCGTTGGCTGCTGTGGAGGAAGATGCCGGCTTTGCACCGTCTAAGTGCCACGCTCATTATGCGAGTTCTCAACCGGCCGGATGACATGCCGCCAAAGAACGTCAACTACGAAAGGCCGCAGTGGTGCGGCAAAAGCTCCAGCAAGATGCGCAGATTCGGCAACGAGAAGGGGAGGAGAAACGCCGCAAACATGAGGACAGAGAAGAACTGAGACAATGAGAATCAAGAGCAATAATTTCGCAATATCACAGCAAAATGGTCTAAAGTGTCTCTACCGAATTCGTTTTTTATACGGAGATATTTAGTACATCAAAATTTTTCAGTGGGTATTTGGTTTTCGTATATTACAAGGTTCCTCTGTAGCAATAAGTATATCGAAAGATCTCATCTTGGGACACTCTTAGGTTTAGCCTGTTTGTTGTCCGAAACGGTGGTTATTTGGTTTCGATGGCTGTCCTAACTACGTTATGTTAGCAACTGAAAAAAAAATTAAAAACAGTATTTTGGTACGTATCGGTTGGTTACACCATTCCTACCAATAAGTTCGTAAACATATTTTAAACTATTTTGCAGTTGCTTCGCAATTAAAAGAGATTTCTCAGAACGCTGTACTTGTGGGAGTATGAATTGATAATTTTAGTTTTTATTTTTTGTTTTATGTTTAGAGTCTTCCCAATAACACAGTGAGAATGTCAGCGCTTTTCACAGTCATCACTTCCTAGACTTCACAGTTTGTGCCCCAGAAGAAATCATAAGCATTATGAGTTGATGTAGTTTGTCTTTGCCCTGGCGCTCAATAATTTTCTGCTGGCGAAGTCATCTTAATTATCCTACTGCCTTTTTCGTACAACATTGAAGAATACAGCAGATAACGAACAAAATACCTGATCATCGTTTCTGTTGTTAAGAGAGGCATAATGCAATCCAAGTGGAAATAGCAAACGCTTTTGTTTTGGTACATCAATCATCGCGGGCTGGAGTGCATGGGCAGGGGCGTGCCGCAGTCGCATGTTCTGCCGTATCGATGACAGCAGTCAAAGCGACCTGTGTCCCCGGGGTACACAGCAGGCGGCTTAATAACGTCCATCATCGATGACCCGAATTATCTGGAACCTGCCTAGCCTGCGTGCATCTGGCCTGTGACAACGGAACAGATACAGGCCGACCATACTGGGCGTGCCTGCGTGCGTTTGTCATAGCACTATTCCGCAAAGCCCTATTTGTGTCCTCCAGGCAATCAGCAGCAATAATGGGGAATCGAAGTGTTGTTAGGAAGCTTCTATCGGCCACTCCCTAAAGCATCAAAGCCATGTAGCTGGCTTTGTGGGGAATTGTATTTTTTTGCATGCTCTATATCACCTGGCACCGGCAAAACAATGAAAAGGAATGGTAAAAGACAAAAAGATATGACCAAGCCTAAAAATATTAATTTCTACCATTTTTTTACAGGTGTTTCATGTTTTCTATGCTGTGCTTCACGTGGTAAGGTGACAGAAATCTGCATAAGCCACTACTTAAATGAAAAAATTGCGCCAAATACTGTTCATACGTGAGCAATCTCGCTGCTGTTCAGCGTTATGAGCTCACTGTCCATCAATTAACACCCGTTTAGCAGGCGATGGCGCCGTCATCATTTCAGGCATGGAAAAAGAGAAATCAAGCAAATCCGTACGCATTTCATATCGAACTCATGCATGCGTTCATCTAACGCGATATTCCGTCTGAACACCAAATCAAACTTTATCGCACTTTGCTTTCGCGATACGGCGAGATTTTGCAGTGGTCTACCATCTTGCTTCCGCTCGACTTTGAGTCTTTCCGACAATGTGAAATACGGCTCTCCTCTCCTACCTCAACCGTACCCATTGCGGGCCAAGGGCGTTTGCCTACGACTTCATCGACCAGCGGCGGGACAGCTCTGGATCGACGGCCATCAGTATTGCCATTGCTGTATGGGAACGAGAAGTGCGCCCAAGGGTGCTCTTTTCTTGCCCTTGCTGGTTAACATGCAGCTCAACAAACTCCTGTACCGAGTGGAGGGTGGGCCCCTTTTGCTCTACGTCGACAACATCACCTTTAGGTCAACAGGGGATCCTCATGCAGAGAGCCTCCAGGAAGCGGCAGCCATAGTTGAGACGTAAGGCTCCAAAAAGGTTCGAGGTTCTCGACGGTCGGGGCCCAAAAGCCACTTGCCCGCCGTGTTCGCGACGCGGCTGGCACTTGCGGCGACCAGCAGTTGGGCTGGTCACCAACTGAATCCGGCATTCACCATTTTCGCCGGCCGGATCTTCTTAGAGTTCGCTCGCTTAAGATGTTTCACAAGCGAGCTTTAGCCTATGAGTACTCTGGATGTTGGCTGCTCGCTGTGACTGATGCAGTGGTACTACGTGTACGATGGCTGAGGAGCTGCATACGTCATCTTTGAATCGAAAAGACGACGCCACCGCCATCTATGCGCGAAGAACACTCCTAGTGTTTTCGAATTGTGCAATAGTGCAAGATATGGACATGATGATTGATCTCTGTAAACTTCACTTCAGCTGTTAGAGTTGAGAGTGTGCACCTTCCCAACTGCTTTTATTGCCGTTTTTGCAAAATATTTCGCCTGAGGCGAATGTTCTTCGCATGTTCTAAGCTTACAGTTAGTTCTCTAATTAATATATTTATAATACTCTTAGGAAACAGGTGTAGGTTGCAGAAGGGAGGGGCGGACACAATGTATGCAATGTAAAGGCAGAAGATCGAGGCACAATGGTATACAAAGCTCTCATAAACAAGCTCAGTGCAGAAGTTAGTACAACAGAAAATAAAAATAACGACGAAAAATGTAATTTCTTGAAAGCGCTATTGGTGTCAAAATATCACATAAAAATAAAGTGTAATAGAGATCACCAGTACGCAATGAAGATAAATAAATAACCATACCAGAAGTTTGAACACTAGGCAAAAAAAAAAAATGCTTTGCGTCGAAGATTTAATATTTCCTTTATCACGCAGTTATGCAAGAATGTTGTCACAAATGATTTCAAAGTTTTGAAAAATCACAAGGTTCTGCATTCCGTACTTCATTTTCTTCGCTTCAAGAAAATTGATCAATATTGCGCTTGTGAAAAGCCATCAGCATTGTTCGTAGATTTTATGCATACTGACAGCATTCTCCTTGCCCCAAACTTCTCCCAAAGCAAAGGTCATGTTCATCTTCGGTTGAGTGGATTCCTACTCGCCATAGTCAAGTAAAACCTGTGTGACAGTTTCCAGCTCCTTCCTTACTGTACAGATCCATCATGAGCTGTTGATTTCTCACTGGCTTTTTACACCCGTGTATAAACACGCCACCCATGATTCGCTCATTATTACCGAGCTTGAAACCGCCTTCAGACTGATGAATCCACGTAACGTTTTCCCTCTTAGACTTTTTATTTATTTTTTTTTTATTGCGCTCAAACGCTTAGCCAGCCCAATGTCCCGTGTGGCGGGAAACACATTGCCACCAATTCCTTAATGGTCGCGATAAGAAGCTTCGTCCGCAATTGAATGGCTGCAGTTACATGCGCTGTATGCGAGGTAAGGCTTTTCACGATCGTTTTCGATGATAAATTTCCCGCTATATACGTCTCCATATGTCTTAAAACGTTGCGCCTAAAGAGCCTCGCTGCCTTGAAATAGGCGGAAAGCCGCTAATCGCCCTTTGTTGTTACAAGCATAATCACTGCAATAAATACCCTGAAACTGGATATTTCGTTCCAAGGAAGCATTCTCCTTCAGGGAAATTTGACTCCTAATATAAAATTAATTAGATAAAATTAAAATAAAAGGTAATTTTTGTCGAAATTCCGCTGTATAATTTCGCTTTTTGATACAATTCTGGACACGCGTTCGAATCAAAGCAACAATTATAATTGCGTTTCCCCTCACCCACAAACTTGTTCTTCTAATTCGTTCTCTTTAATCGAGCTCTTCTTCCGCGACCAAAATGCGATAAGTGCCCCGAATGGCCCTCCAGCATGTCTTTGTTTTGCTCTTTCGTTCTACCGGGCACGCATAGGGAGCCTCCGACAATGTCTCCCTAATTGTGACGAATCGTGTTCTTTTCACACCGGTGATGCTGATTCTTGCCCTTAATTTTATTTTTATCTACAAAAGGCCTTTTTCGGGAAACAAATGAAAGAAAACAAATGAGCTTTTATGCGAACAGTGCTGAGACGTAATGCAAGATATTACACCCTGAAAAAATCTTTAAGATTTAAGCGCCTTTAAAAATCATGCCGGTTTAAACTGTATAATTGGATTACTTTTAGTCTCAAAAATGAAAGAACTGATAAAAAAGTGATAGAATTTTGAAGCCATATTCATTTCCCGCCGATGTTAATTGATTTGTGGTAGGAAAACCATTTTTAGATAGATATTAGATACTGAGCTAGACTTATGGAATGTAGCTATCGGCCAGCGCACTTGCCATTTAAATTTCATACTACTGTGGTCTCACTAAAGCTATTAATGGTCGTTACTCTTTTAGTCATTTACTTCTTTGCGTTATACTTGTTTGCATCAGCAGGGCCTGGAGTGCATAACTATCTGGTGCATATTATTGCAAATGACACTACCACGGACAAATGTAAAATAATGACACTCAGTCGGAAGCATTTAAATTCAACCTAAGATTATTCACTTACCAGAATTTCGCTAACGCTGCACATCTTATAAATATCTAGATTTGCGATAAGAACCGCAAATCTTACATGGGCGGCGCATATTGAAAATCTAATCACCAAAGCATCGCTTATTCTCTGCTGTCTAAATCAAATTCGATACATATGCACCTGTTTCTACTCAGACGCTCGCATTGTTTACTTTCATTCGCTCTAAGCTATATTGTGCATCTGCCATCTGGTCACCACATCAGAGCCTCTGATACAATTCCTTGAAGCTGTTAAAACACTGCAACATGTTTTATTTCCCATGATTACAGCCGTCATTTAAACGTGACTAACATCAAGCTATCCTTGTCGCTCACCCGTTTACAATTACGTAGGGATATTGCGCCTGCGCAAATTAATATGCAGTCATCATGCATCAACAGTTCCACTTAAAAGACCAACTCGCACCTCCCATCGCCTGAAGAACAACCTAAGTTTTTAACATCTATTCGTCCGAACCGATACATTTAACGTTTCTGCCACGAAACAGGGTATTAAAGGGTTGGAATGATCTTCCAGGATGCATCGCGTACATATCTGACCGAGTAAGGTTCCAAAAAGAATTCAGTGCCTATTTACAGTCAGAATAGGTATTTTATATTGCGTTCATTATGTGCAAGTTGGTTTAGCCCAATGCCGCTGTTTTATCCTTTGCTTGTAATTTGCCACGCAGGCTATGATAATTTTCTGCAGTTCAAATTGTATATTACTTTTCACTTTTGTATTTTATGTGATATACTACTTTCTGCTTTTATATAATGCAACCGCTCGCTCTCACACAATGTTTCATGTTTGGAACCTGTGAAAGATTTGTTTAACTAAATAAATAAATAAACTAAATAATTATTAATGACAAGTCTAACATTTCTTAACGAAATGTGTAAGCGTCACAAGTTATAAAATTCCTGTCTATTTTTGCTTTCAAGCTGCTCTTGTTAGAAGGAAAAATAAATTCTGGCTTGGTTTTGTGCATTAGGGGCAGTTTGATATTCGACAGATTGAAATGCAATCCTACTCTATAACAGCGAAAAACTGCTGTCTCCCCCAAAATCGAGAGCGGATGAAAACATCAAAGGGGATCATTACTGGCGTAGCAAATCGAATAGCCCCTTAATATCCTTTTCTGCGTTTTGGTGCTGTCACTGCTTCTAACATAGACTGGCTTAAAGCTCGTTGCTGAGTATCCCGATAAACAAAAACACCTTCGGTAAAAATCCGCCTGGCTAGCTCCTTGAAATAAAAGTTGAGAAAAAGAACAGAAACAATTGAAACCGTTAAAAAAAAAAAGGAGAAACGATTGAAGACAAAGCACTCCAGTCATTCCAGAAGAAGCGAAAAGTTTATATTCGATACGTCGAGGACGTCGTCGAAGTTAAAGACTGTTGCACGCCTGAAGACAGTAGAGCCCTCTATCCAATTCACATTGGAACGGGGACAGAACAACAAATTACCATCCCTTGACACCCTGATTACAAGACAAGGGAGAGACCTAAAATTCACCGTGTATAGGAAGCCTACTCCTACCGACCGCTACTTAAATTTTAGTTGACTAAAGCAATAGGCCTCTGTCGTCTCCTCTCGTATGATGAAAGCTAAGTACATCTGCTCCGCCGAAGCGGAGAGAAAAGCGGAAGAGGCCCCCGTGTTCACCGATATCAAGAAAAATGGCTACATACGCGCTTTTATTAAACGTGCTTCCCGCCGTCGAGCTCGCAGGACACGAGGGTCGCTTAGCACGGAAACGACGAAGCCCCCTCGCATTGTTTTCCCCTACGTGAGGGAAGCGAGTGAGGCGCTGGAACGCATAGTGCAAAAACACATCTGCATGTCCCAAAATCCAGTGTCATCAATAGGCCGATTTCTACCGCTACTAAAAAAATGCAATCCCAAGAAAAATGAGGGGGACGCTTGAGTTTCACCATTAAGAATTATACGCAATAACGTTTCACACGCACTGAAGTAATTTTCTCAGTTTTATCTTTATTTTTTTATATATTTTCTATTATGTCCTGCCCAGCGATTACGTCAGTGGTAAACTCAAACAGTGCTTCTTAAGACTTGAAGATGTATCTCTCGCAGGATTTACTACGAAGCCAAGCACACGGTTTTTACGCTGAACTGGAGCCATAACTTAGTTCCGTTGCTATGAAGCGAGAGACGCTGAACATAATCGGTTAGGTAAAAATCACTTACGGACTGTCATTGAGATTTAAGTGCCATATAAGTGCATGTGAGTGTTAGTTTCCCACAGCTTGCTACATCATAACAGAGACGTTAAAGCTGGTTTTAAGAACAGTTATCATTATTTAGAAATTTCTTTTTAGAAAACCCGTCCACGCTACCTGCTATAGACACGCTCATAATTTTTGAGTCATCTAGGCTTCAGGGTGGAGGAGTAGAGTTAAATGGCACCGATATCTCATCCCCCAGTTACCCCAAGCCCGAGGCATGCTTGTGGTTTTTCTAGGTTCTTCTTCTAGGTTTTTTAGGAGTCGAAACGTCGTCGCATTCACTGATGCCAAATGGGAAGCATTTTCGGAATGAAGGCACTATAACGTCCCCACATAACCTTAAGCTCCGCTGACGCCATCTGGAAAGCTTTTTCGGCATGGAGGTTCTGCCTCTCACTACCCGCTTGTAGCCAAATGCTACCATGGGATGTGCTGCAGACAGCAGTCAGTCGCTCTGCGTATCGTGAATTTTTTCTGTTTCTTCTTCGTTTGCTCAGGCTGTAGTGCTGAACCCATAGAAAAGTAGCCCTATTCTACTGGGTGAGTACAGAGATACAAAATACTGACTTTGTTGCAAATAGCGCCTTCTTCATGAAGATCGAAAAGATGAACAAACACGAAGATCAAACGGAATTCATGGTGGCGAAAGGCGCCGCTAAAGCTAATGAAGATAACACGTGCCGCTGTGTGATGTTAACGGGTCGCATGAAAAGCTATTAACCAAAATTATAAAACGCGCTCAAAGAATAAGTATCCCATTAATCATCTTTGCAATGCAGAAATTTTTAACCTAGCTTCATTGGCACCGAACCTGTGAGTGATCAAAAATTATTTTCCTCCTCACCCCCCTATGCTCAAACCAATCCAGCGCGCAAGAAAAAGAAGAAGAAAACAAGTCGCTTCGGCGCCCCTCCATGCCCCGTCTCACCTGCGTAGCTTGGGAGCGTCCAATGAGGGAGCGCGCCCGGCAGCCCCACTGATGTCATTGGGGAGGTTCGCGCTAGGGGATGTATCGCTCTAATCGGTTGCTCGCGGTCGCCAGGAGCACTCTTTAAAAATTATTTGTAAATTACCGGCCTCACGCAATGCTTTCAAATTTTGACTCGAATACTTACCAAGACCACCTCCATGGGTTTCGTACATTATACCTTTACCTTAAGCAGCACTTTGTGTTAGATTGGCACCAACTAACCCAAATGGTCGCCATAATAAAGTGCAAATATAAACCCTGGTTTTATCCAAGTCGTGATAACGTCACTGTGTGGAATAAAGGTAACTTGTCTAACTTGGGATTCAAAGGGTGCCGCGTTTGCAGTTTCTGAAAGAGTTACCGAAGTTGACTGTTTCTGTCCCTATCAACTCGGCCAAATCACGAGCTATTGTGACGTTGAACAACCCGTGGATCTATTAATGCCCGGCTACATCACCTACTAAACACCATGGGCGAAAGTCAGGCGCCTGATTTTTCGCTCTCATTGCTGATTCCAACATTTAGTAGAGAAGTGTTCCTTTAAAGCTTTCGCATCAATAACAGACATGTTATCTCCCGCTGGTCTGCCGACTGTATAATATTATTGCCACACGCATGCGCACGCACAACAATATCGAAGTATATACTGAAATTGTGCATTTATCGTCTCCAATCTGCAGAACTGACCGCGGAAGATATTGAGGCCGCTGGCAGTAAATACGTCATTACATTGGTCTTCTAAAAATTTGAGCTCTATATGCATACCCAAGAACTCCACTGAGGGCGTCGAGTGCGTCAAATGTAGTATATAATGTTGGAAGACACTGGGCGCACCAAATGTAAAATAAGAGGAAGCGCAGGCACTTAGCAGAAAAAAAAAGTGCATGGTCGGCTGTCTTGTAAACACTGGTGCAATTTTGCTCACGATGCCCTCCCTACCGTAACCCAGCTCAAAAGGCTTTAGGAGTGCGCCCAATTAAAAAGAACTTGCAATCGCTGTCTGCCTCAAGGGAACAAAATTTGCTTTGTAAACGCAATGGGAATCATAAAAGCTTAATGAAAGAACATGTTTCATGGGTTCATAGCACTTTATCTCGGAGTTTAATGGCCTTGTTTTCGCATTTATTTTTAGCCCCTAGAGTTAACGTTGCTTCACCTCACGCGATGCGCCAGTTTTCAAGTTAAGCTGTAGGAAAGAAATAATTTTGATCTGAGCAATAAATGTAGCCTCATTAAACAAAAAAGACAGAAACAAAATCAGAACTGAGTCAGGAAATACTGCTTCTACTTTAGGGCGGAGCTCACAACAATTTAATGGCTCGTACCTGTCTCATACAACGTAATACAAGGGTTATTATTATGAGAGCACTGTTCGGTTGTTACTGCAAGTGGGAGCTGATATCTTTCTGAATGGGCGTCGAGATTTTTTCCGACTCCTCCGGTGTCTTGTAAAATAGAGGGAGATTTCATGAGGTTTTATGTATTTGCGTCCATTAGCAGTGGAGCACAGTTCTTTTGTAGGTCATTGCCTCACTTCAATATAGAAGAGAGGAGTTCTACACCGCGTAAGGCTTGTGCAACCACAGCCTATTTTATTCTTATTTGCCTCGCTAGAAAGGTAATACTTGAACGAGAGCGGAAGCTTCTCCCAAGTGTGCTTTATTTTCGGTAGAATATCGAGAGTGTTTGAGTTGCTTTTGTGTTTTCACGCAGAAGTATGTACACAGTCCGTACTGTTGGAGAGACGGTCATTTTTTTTCCTTAACAAAATAAAAGCATATTCTTCCGCAATCTGTCTCGGAGGTAAGCTTTGCTGTGCATATGGGCCGCGTAGAGTTGGAAGTGCGGTTTTTGCCTGAGTGGAGACATGGATCATGAAGCTTAGCTACGATCGATTTGTGTGTTGGTACGCACTGCACTTGAGAACGCCGCTTGCCCTGGCTGTCAAGAACGGCTAAATAAAAAGGCCATTATTTGAAGGCGCAAGTCTTCCACTCACCATTACTACAATATGCGGCGTCTTCGGCGTCCGGAATTCACGGCACGAAAATCACGACCGTTCTTCGGACAGGGGTGTTGACGCGGAAGCATTATATGCTTCGTTAGAAAAACAAAAAGAAGAGCGGTGACGGCATTTGGGGCAAAAAAAATCCCGAGCGTCCCACTGAAAGGTGTAGCTGGGAGATGACAAGGCGGCACTGATTGGTGGGAGGGTTGTGTGACGTCACGAGAACTCATGTCATGGACCAATTATGCAGGTCTTCCCAACGTGAGCAGCGCTTTTCAGATGAGCACATATTTTATGCCAAAGACACGCTCTCGAGGACGCCCGGACAGAGAGGGAGATGGACTGACAGCGACTCTTTGGTGTCATAATAGCAGAAGTGCAAACGCAGTAAAAGGGTTGTAAAACTGCCTGTCAACAGCCATCTCTCGCAATGAGTAGAATCAGTATTTAATATGAAAGAAATAGCAGCCGCACGAGGAGGAGCTAGCTAGTGCCCCGATATGGTGGCTCCATGCCAGTTTACGGTGTTGCAGCGAATCAAGGAAGCATGTATAGTCATTAATAATGCAATGTACGTTCAGCTGCGCAGCGCCGCAACTGCAGTCTGCGTAGCTGCGGCGCTCGTTGGAGGCTCTCCGCTGCGATGCCACATGCCCAGGCGGGGATTTAACAGCTGCTTTGCCAGCGATTGGTTGCTCAGGCTTGCCTTGGTTGAAGAGCTTGCCGGTGCGAGTGCGTCAACACTTCGGCATAGGCGTCAAGATGAGTCTGATTATCTAGCTGATATAGTACTCCGACCAGCAGTGACGAAGATAAACCGTTGTCAGCTTGAGGCAGAGAGCGACGAAGAGCGAGAAGCTCACGTAGAGAAGAAATGCATTATGAGCATGCTTAACAGAGTTTACGCTCAAATAACGTAGTTTAACAAGGATAAATTGCGACTTTTTTTCTCTCCTCAACCTCCAGGCATTCACTCAGATGCTAAGTGACAGCATTTCGCGGCCCTTGTTAGCATTACCGATGTGCTATTAGCTTTGTACAAAAGAGTGAGTTATGTATCCTAAGTTTTTGTTGCTTCTTCTCCTTTAAGGAGAGAAGCCAGGTCCTCATGAGGCTGCAACTTCTTGTTCGTGATCCCTGAAAACAATACAAATCACACAAAAAACAATGCATTCATTCCGTGGAGGTATTAGTGGTGCCTAAATATACTTGAATTCTCAAAGATTAACATTCCCTCACCGATACCAAGTTTTCGCTCTTCACCTTTCCGAGTGGTAGACATTGTACGGAAAGGAATGACTGCACGTTTTCTGTGCGTCTCCACAACGGTGAAACGGAGTTCGATTGACGTTAAGATTAATCAGGCATTCGTTTTTCTCCGAGTTTTATGCCTTGGTCCTCGCGTTTTGCACAGCATGGCTGCCTGTTTCAGCTGGCCTTTCAACAGAAAACTGCCTTCCGCATGAATTTCTCGGTTCTGATTTCAAGTGTTACAAAAAGAAAAATGCCAAAATTAATGGCTTCTCCAAAGTTGGAGCCCATGGATACCGCCCGCTAGACGGTTGTGGACCTGATATTGATTGCCTGTCGGAACAGTAGTGGCAGGAACTCGCCAGTAGCTGTCTTTCTGCGTTCATTTAATTCTGAAAAGTTTTACATAATCTTCTTGAGCCTTATCTAGCGCGAACGTGGTCACTCCGTGTTCGTGCATTCATTCTGTTCGAGCGCGAATACCGGGTGAGTGGATCTCACAAAGTGCCTGTTGTCATGAAATCCGCTTGAAAGTGGACGTCTTACCACTCAAAAGTAATGTGAGATATCGTTGTGTACCGCGACAACTAGAGCGGCAGAAAAAATGGTGTTTACAAGTTAAGATGAAAGCACAACACACGAAAAACAGAGACGCGTTAGACAGCCGAGAATACGCCATGAGGTATTTTTTTTTCTTCGCACACAAGGCTCTCTTGCTATCTGCAAACAAGTTTTATCTTAGTCGCAGTGTTTTTTAGGCTTAGCCGCAGCTGGTATCGTCTGAAAGTTGGTGTTCATCTTCACGGTGGGCGTCCCGTTTGTGGAGTGTGTAGGGAAACAAAGACCCTATATACTAACGCGAATACACTCATACGGACACCAAACGCGAACAAGAATCTTGTCCAGGACACGTGATTGACCGATCAGTCTGTGACGTCAATATCCTCATGTCCTGGCACGAGTAGTTTGAATAGTAATTTCGAATGTTATCGACGTACTGAGCAGGTTAGCCTTCATGTACATTTGGTGCGAAATCGCTAATTCACACAGTATATTAAGGCTTGCACATGCCGATCTAATACAAAAAAAAAGGAAAAGCTTCAGATTGAAATGTATTGGAAGCCCAGAATTTCTCGTAGAATGTGAGTACGAAACGCAGTATCAATCGCCGCAGCCATTCACCCCACGTGCAGCCTGCAAGACACTTTCAAGCTGCGCACTGTAAATCGTCATATTCATCAACTTCCGCTTGCGCATAAACGCATTCTCACGTAGTACTCAAATTAAATAAGTTAAAACCTTACCATTTTCGCATATATAGAAGCAATAACATTCTTTGTGCCCAAGTTTTGGAAGGTTTATTGAAATGTATGAAAGCAGGGATTACTGACCTAAGTTCAACGCAGTTAGGCACTGGGTACCGCGCAGTAGCATCGCTGCCCTAGTTTAACATTGGTTTGGCCTCGGCTGAGCCAAGACCTTACAATCCGTTGAATCCCATTGTCTTCGACGTCTTGCCCACTGCTGTTCGCATTGCCGGACGAGACGATGTTCTGAGTGAAAACTTCAGATCCAGAACAACCTCTACAGATACTAAATTCATCCCCTATATGCGTCTGTCATCAGCTGGCCTGATTGCGCTTTTCGGAGCTAGCACGGCCAATTAAATTGGTGCTATGAAGTAGAATAAAGTTAGTTTGAAGCTCGAAACACAATGACGAATTTGCTGCCATGGCGTAGGCGACAGCCAACGCCGATAGTCTTTTTTATTTATTTATTTTATTTACGAGTACCTCAAAGGCCTCATTGAAGGAGGATTATATGTGGGAGTGGCACATTAGCAGATGAAACTCTATGGATGACCTTAATGATGATGAGTTGGCTTGGCCCATGATGGCATTTGCCAGGTCATTCCAATCCCTCACTGAATGAACAAAGAAGGATGAAAATTGTGCAGATGTCTGGGCAGGGGAAGGTAGACAGCCTTCTCATGGCTTGTGCGGTCAGAGATGCCCTTGGCTGCGTTGATAATAGAGTTCACTTTTGTTTCGGGATACTGGAATGATAAAAATAAGGCGAGAAAATTAATCAAGCACTGCGATTTTGTACTGCTTGCAGAGTAGGTAAAAGATTTTTGTGCACGATGAGTGTTAAAATAGCACAAGCGTTCTTTAGTTTTTGACGAATCAGTGTTGAATATGTGAGGGATTTCACTGATAGGGATGCTTGTCTTCGTAGGCTTCGACAGAACCGAGAATACAATTTGGTTTTACAGCCCCGACCTCAACAAGCAATTTTTCTTGCAAACAACCTGACTGATCATGGTACTGGAGCAGATTGTTTTTTCATGAACTGGACGGGGATTAAAACGACCTTTGACGCTGTCCAGCCGCAGGTTCTCGACGGCAGCATAGAAATATTCCTTGACTGAAAAGCAGTGCCTTGTTACGTATTCTCTTGTCAAAGTTTCAGGCCTATCTAGATAGGAGCGGCGCTCACTGTGCAGACCGCGAGCAACTTGTTGTCATGGTTAACTGGTTATGAAGGCCTGCGGCAAGACTTGCATCGGGGCACTGACTTTGAAACACTACTACTAAACCAACCAGTACCGGCGGGCAACAAGAAGGTGTCCGCGCTCAGTTACGCGCAACATTAGACGCTGCTGTAGGCGCTTCAGACGTGCGGCCTGGGCAGCTGAAATCGCAATCGGCGCTGCTGGAGAGGAGAGCAAAATGAACTTGAGTTTCGCACCACACCCCAGCGTTTTAGACGGAAAAGAAATGAGGTAAAACATAATCCGTGCAATACCGCCCAGGAGAGCGCAGCAGTTCGTAGAGCCGACTGCTCGCCTTTCCATAACGGAGGCGGAAAGGAACCTGTTTTTGAAAAAAGTGGTGACGAGGTAAAATGTATTCAGGCCCTAAGAGCAGATGGTCTGTACATTCGGATGCCGACACAGCTGGAAGTGGAGCCTGGACCGATAAAGCTAAAAGAAAGTGCGAATCGTATCTGCCCGACAATGATGTCCTGCTGCTCCATCATAGTCATTTTCATCAGGCGAGGAAATTGTCGAAACGTTCCCTTTCTGAACTACCGTAAACCTGTTCTGCTGCCTCTTCCACAGTGTGTGAGGTACACACTACGGCACAGTGAACGATATGGCAGTGCCAGAGCCTTGCCGCGAACACGGAGAGGTAGAGCCGGTTGCATCATCTTTATTACTCCTGGTGCCCAGAAGGATGCAAAAATGATTGCCGAATTTTCTTCATACATCGGCTATTGCGAACTGCAATGGGAGCGCAAATGCAGGTAATGCTGTGTCACGGCTCAGCCAGACGTAAACAAGAATATACCGGGATGGAGCCGTCGATGACCTGTGTGATTTAGATGCTTTGAGGAGTAAGCATTCTACTACTTATGCAGTGCCACGAGCATGAACACTCGCGCCAGTCCGTCAGACGTTAAAGCGTATCAATGCCATCTGCCTTAACGTCCGCCGTGTAATATTTTATGCTTGTGTGGGGTAGCTATCATTCTTCTGCCGCTAAAACTTCGTAGCCGTGGTCATCAGCGGACTGCTCAAAGCTCTTCAGCATTTTCTCTTCTGTCTTCATCCGTCGCTCACGCTCATCGTCATCTCCTGCCTTTTATATTCAGTGCCATTTTTTTAGTCCGCGATTGGGACCATTGCTAGGTGGCTGGCGTCCTGTAATAGACCACAAGACCACAAACTGTGCAATGAAATTCAACAAGGTTGTCGACCGGGCGAGTTGGTAATGATTCAGCTTTGTCTTGTTCGCTTCTTTTCTCTGTCTCGTCTTTTGGCTGGTTTAAAAATAAATTGTGCAGTGGCGTGGTAAGAACGCTCATGCGAGCCCATCAGCCATTAAATCCGATCATCGGTATATATTAGCACGCCTCGTCCTTCAGCGTCTCACTGTGTAATAATATGATTTAGAATTCAGGGTAAGATTTGAAAAGATGAAGAAAACGGCAGACCGTATTTTATTTCGCGTGGAGGAGCATCAAGATGCAGCCTCATACATTTAGGAGAGTGCCCTAACCGTTATAACGAGCGGAATTGCAGCAATTCAAGGCTTAGCGGGAGCGAATACAAAATTTCACAGCCATATAACTGCGTGCATCGCCTTCTTTCCACTCATTCGGCTGTATATTATAATAAACTCAGCAGGTTTTCTTGGATGGTTTTGTAGAACTTTACAAACATTCATGTTGTTCTGCCTAGCACCAGCAATTTTTAGGTTTTGCGCAGAAACTGGTAAAATAGAACTAGAACTAGCCTTCCTTCAATCGTTATATTTTTCGACACTTGGCATTAAACCTGACACCTACCTAAAAAAAGATTCCTCCAGGCCCTCTCGCCATAAGCACTGTCTTGCCTTGTCACCTATATTTGCCCGAACTAATATGTACAAATTCTCGCTTTTTCCACGAACAATCGCAGACTGGAACGCCCTTCCGATTGACTCGCCGTTTTTATCGCCTCCCAATTTAAGTGTCATATGTTCTTCTGCGCATTGTATTCTTTGTGTTATCAGTTCATCGCTGTGTAAAATTCTTTGTTTTATTGTTTTCAAACTGCATGACATCTGATGCAAACGACCTCTCCTGCTTGGGCATTTAATATGCCTGCAGTATTTCTTAAATAAAAATTGCACTTATCAATGGAGGGAAGCAGAAGGAAGGATGAAAGTTTTTCGGGAATATGAAGCGCCGCATAGGTGCCTATGCAAACTTGTAATTAAAGCCTGTTTAAGATGAGATTAAACGCACCACGAAACTAAATGCAAAGACGCTGTTTATGAATTAGGATTTTATCAAATGCTGCAGTGAAAGTTTTCAGCTCAGTCAAGAGATTACTGTACCTGAGAGAGAGCCGCCGGTGAGAAATAAAAAAAAAAAAACTGATTTCATGTGAGTGAACCTGTAACTCGGGAATAGTATGGATGCCGCGGCTTAGTTTAGTTACAAAGTTTTGAGATGCGCTTAGCTCGGCTTTGCGTGCACTTCAGTCTGCACGCCTGGGTGTCCAGATTATCATTACAACTGAAGTTTAAAACCCGGCACTAACGCTATGCCGAGGGCATGTATGACAAGACTTTGGTTCCTTTGATACAAAACCGACCCTAACTAGAAGCGAAGAGAAGATCCTCCGAAGTTGAGGCTTTTTAGTAAGCTATTTTCATTAAGAGACAACGGTGGAATATGGAATGATACTATGAGGAAATGGCTAATCAGAAGGGTCTGGGATTCCAATGCTTAACAAAATCTTGCTCTTAAACTTAGTTCTGCACTCCACATAGTTACGACTGCTGCAGAAAAGTTCAGCAAGGTTCTTTTTTTTTTTTTCACTAAATTTGAGAGCTCCTCGATGGATTTGACACTTTAACATTTAGTAGAATCCTGCGACAAGCGAAGAAATTGAGTATACGAGTATAAACAACTTTCCATTGCAGAAGCTTAAAGTATGCGTCTACTATTTTGTACACAGTATACCAGCCTAAAAGGCATTTTATATCAATAATTTGTGGGAATAGTATAATCTAGGACAATTTTGCTGATTCCAGTCACAGGTATATCTAGCTATTTTGTGTCGGAGGAATATTTAAGACGAGGGGAGTCTGCACTCCGAAATTACACACACACACACACACACACACACACACACACA
>JAJIZL010017321.1:259484-273285 GCA_023969395.1 Amblyomma maculatum | reverse complement strand
CACGTACTACGTACCTACATACACACGCACGTACTACGTACCTACATGCGTACATGCGTACATACATACTTTATTTTCCCACAAAGGCGTGGAAGGAGGCCTAGTAAAAAGCCGTGTACCTGTGACGATGCATCCTCCGACCCCTTAAGGCGTACAGCAGTAGCAGTGTTGGACATTTAAAAAAGGTTCCTTTCTTTTACAATGCGAAAAGAAACACTATATGATGCCCATCAAGCAATACAAACTGGATAAATAAACTGAAAAAAAAAAACAATTTTTGAACATCTCTAAAACACAATGCATTTAAACCTCGATCACATCACACATCACGATGCTATCACTAATGCACTAGAGAACTAAATGGAGAATAATGGTTGTGTATATTCACACAAAGGAAAATGAAGGAGCTCCAAAAATTTTGGCAGACTTTTGAGAAAGAAGTTATGAACATGTCGATGTCTTCTTTTTCAAGGATATTCAATAATTATGGAAGATTACGTCGGAGCATTTGTTCTCCGTATATTGCTATTGCTCGGCATTTTGGAACTTTCCCCAATTCAGGTGCTGTACACTGAATTATTTGGGCATAATTCTGTCATTTTTAAAAAAGCTGAACGGCGTCGTTCGTTACTTATACTGTAATGTTGGCATACTTTGTACTCATATATATTGCTTACTTTCATCACGCTAAGCGATGCAAAAATGTGCGAAGTCGGTGCGGAGTATTCAACGTTTTCAATAATTCGTAACATTTTTTTTATGTAGCCTTTCGAGCTTCAGTAGGTTTGTTTTTGTAGCCTTTCCCTAGACTAAATGAGGGTAGTTTAGGTCTTGATCTTCAGTCATGTAGAAAAAGTACGAGCTTGCAGATAGCTACTTTGAATGGGAGACTATGTCGACTTGAATACAATCCTAATATGAAACGTACGCATCCTATGGCTGACATAAAGATATAATGAGCCTGGAAGAACAAAGCCCTGTGCGTAAATTACTGATGCAATTCAGAACATTAAATTTGTGAACATGTTCTTTATTCCAACACTGTTAGACAATAATTTGTCTTCAAAAAAATATTTTCTTCTTTAAAACTATCTTTTGCTTTTGTTCGGACAGCTGTATTTTTACATTGAGAAAATTGAATCATTTCATTTGGCTGATGCACGTAAATGTTCCTTTACACAATTTAGGACTTAACCACTTGTAAACAAAAGTTTACTATCGTAAACTTAGCCAACTTATAGCATACCCAACGTAAGCATATACCTGGTGCTTCGCTTAGCTGCTTTGAGAACACGCCTTGGTAGCACTGGCGGCCTACTGCCGATTCGAATTTTACGCCTTTGATCCTGGCCACGACAGTACTTTTTGAGGCAAAATATAAAAATGTAAATATCTTGTTCGATGTGAATGCTTGTTGCAGAAACAACCTCAGATGGTTTAAAATCATCCGGAGTCTGCTTTGCAGCCTCAACAATTATGTTTGTTGTGGGCTTGTAGCAAAGTTGAACGGTATTCGTGCTACTAGGTCCGCATATTTTTTCTCACAGTGTGGATAAACATATCAGAAAGATTGGATGTGGAACTTATACTTTCTCGGTCCCGAAAAAGTTGTTCGTAGCTGTAGTAGAGAATAGTTACCTCGTTTGTACTGTTACGACTTTTTGCTCTACGACGCACTAACAGTGATTTATAGAATGCGTTAAATGGTTTGAATAGGTTATTCAGTTTTCGAATATTAAGGTCCTTGTCAGTCACACAGGTGGCGACGTCTGCGACACGCCGCAGAAATTTTTCAGGAATGTGAAGAATGAAACCTTGGTGCAAGATATGCATTTTTTTCTGAATTTTGAATGTCTTGTAAAACAATGTGTCTTCTTTCAAGTTTCTTTTTCTTTTTCAAAAGTAAAACATCTGCAGAAAAAAATGACACATGGCAAGAACAGCACGAATTTATTCGCTACGAACAACAAACATAAAAATGACTTCAGCCTTACCGGATCATTCATAAGAAAACGTTGGCCATCAGTAGCATATCCAGTGCATGTGGCATGCGCTTATGACTTGCAACCGTACCGCACCTGACACATGTCCGTAACTAATGCCACTTGATTATCGCCAGCAAGTGTAATTAGTCACTTCGCGCATCTCGCCAGCCACATACACAACAGTGCGACTATATTTGCCTCTTTAGGCTCACTGGTTGAATACGGTTTTTCCGGAACTATGAATAATACACGAGTGCTTCGGTACGGATATACATCCGTAGGTTTCAATTTTCGAGATATAAATTCATATTAGCATTTTTAAGGTCTGTTCTCCAAGGTGATTCACTCCGTGTACTTCGAGTAGAGCTAAGCAGCAATCAGAAAGTATAGTAAAGATTGAGCTAAGGTGGCGTCAATTTGGCCTTGCAGCTCTGGAGAGCAATAGTCTCGAAATGAAGCAACCTTCTTCATTTCATTTGTTTTTTTTCTTTTTGAGGGGTACTGCGCATGGTTCTTCGCCTCTGAAAGTACCGAATCCCTTGTTCGACTAGATGAATATGCTACGCTGATGAATACTTTCGATGATCATAGTTTTGTTCCGGTAACGTAACTTTCCTAGATGTCCAGACGAAGTCTCTGACAAAAGCACAGACGCCTTGTCCAAAGCGTCGAATAACGACGCGTTTGTTCTGTATCTTTTTTACGTTTATTGATATAGCCTGTCCTGCGTAGACCCTGATGAGGGTCTGCAGTATGTACTAAATAAAATAAAATAAAATGAAACAAAATCTAAGGTGAACTTTAGTACTTGCATACCTCTCGCTTTTTCCTACCAGTGTCTTTTTCGCGCACACAAGTACGTTTACACTTTAAACCACGCGTGAACTTTCTGCATTATTTGCAACAATTTACCACCCCAAGCGATTATTATACAGTGTAAGTATTTTCTTGCATGAATTCTGACGGTACGCATGGCAGCATTTTCGCAGCCGTATAGATTTAAGCTTTTACCTGTCTTTAATAAAATTAATTAGACGACAGCGCGATATATCTCGCTTAATGTCAGTGCGTAGCCTTCCCTAAAAAAACTTATGCAACAACCAGTGTCGCCCATAAGACGGCTTGTATTCGAACAAAGCAGCTCCTGTGGGCACAAATCTCTGCGGTTTCACGCCGTGTTCATTGCGCAGTGGCATGCTTGGCCAACTTGTTCGACTTAATATGCGAGTTAAAGCATAAAATGTTGACTTGCTTTGTTCAGCCTGGGGTATCCTTGTGACCTGTGTTATACCTACTCCACTGTAGCACCAGTGCTTAACAGGGTGTCTTAACCTGCGATGACTTGGCGCTCGATTTCTAATCCGTCTCATGTAATCGAGACCATTCAGAGCCCCCTCACAACGGTTTCCCTCACAGCTAATGTTGATTTTTATCATCTTATCAAGGAAGAACCAACAAATAGGCTGTGTAACAGCTCTGCACATACTCGCCGAGACATGCTGTAAAGGTTTTCAAACCAGAAATAAACTGAAAGGAAGCAATAAAAACTAGAAATCACATTAGGACATCTTTGACGTTCCTTTCGTTTTATCTCTGCTGAAAAAACGAATCTGTTGTTCTCAATATTTACGCGTCTTTTCTGGCCTTCACGTCTCTATTTCGGGGATTTTGCCCATTCAATGTAGACTAACATATGTGCCCTGCATATTACAAAACATTGCCTTTGCACAAGAGCCTAATAGGCTACAAGGGCTGTAATACGGGAGTATACGTTTTAAAACTTCAGCGATAAATGCATCAATGCAATTGTTCGTTAAATTGAGTGAAACAAAACGTGCTTTCTTTTTTTACTGCTGACCACGTTATAATGGCGGATGTGGTCCCGTCCAGCATAGGTTGCAAACTTCTTTTTTCGCTTTCTGTTTCTTCGTTTTTCGGCATAGTGGGCGATTAAAGCATACAACGTGGGTGCAAGTCAGCGCTTGAGGCGACGTTCGTATTTTAAGGCGAAATACTTTCTTAGCTCAAGGGTGGCGTAGACAGACTAGACAGAGTGCGTTGGCAAATAATGTGTTCGCGCGAACGGCCGTCATCAATTGTATAGTAATTAAAAAATGTAATCGTTGATTAAGCAATAGTTCATATGTCCTGTAAATATGTAGCCATAAACCCAGAAATGTGGCACAACAATCACAATCACATCAGAAGAAACACAACACAGGCGCACGATACCAACTATAATATGGATCTCAAGCTGTTATTTTGAGATGTAGTCATAAAAGTGATAGTATTAGAAATAGGTAGTGATGACGATAGCTAACGATAGTGACGGTGTGTTAGTGATGCTAATGATAGCTAGTGACAGTGACAGCGATATGATAAGGAGGATCATGATATTCGCTTATAATGATTAGAGCATGGCCAACTCAATGATGACCTCTTAATTTAGATGGGCCACTCCCGACATTCGACATGGTCAGAATTTGGCAAAAGTTAGTGTCTAACGTAATTTCATTATGCCCAACTTTAAAGTGACGTCAAAATGTGAGCGGGCCACCTGCGAAATTCGGCCCCCTGGATCCCAGGAATTCGACTTCGTCGCAATTTGACCAAAATCGATGTCAAACCTAATTCGAGTATGCCCAAACAAGTGTCGACCTCCAAACTGCTGAAATTGAGTCTCTCTTGACCCCAGAAAGTTTACTTCTTTCAAGTTTGTCTAAAATTGGTGTCTAAACTAACGCGAGTATGTCCAACCTAATGATGACTTCCAAATCTGGGTGGGCCACACCTAATATTTAATTCTTTAAACAGAAATAAAACTTCTTTCAAATTTTTACCATTTTAAGCGGGAACTAATCAACTTGCAATGGAACTCGGTACTCATAACGAAAGCGGGCACAGAACTCGCAAGGTTTTCGCATTCCTGCACGTAAGCACACTTAAGTGCACCTGTTTAAATTTTTTTTTCTATTGTGCCTATGGTTTCCATTTGCTTGATTTATTTGCCATGGAGGAGGATATTGAGAAACAAATATGGTGGCTTGACTCTTCTAAACCAGGACATAGCTCATTTGGTTCGGTTGCGCCTATTGTTAAGCCCCCATATCAAATGTCAAGAAATTAAGGTAATTGGTAATCGCATTGTTACTCAGCCTATTTAAATATAAACCGAAACGTTGTCTTCAAGGTCAAATTGTCAACCGGGCGACATTGACAAAACATATTTTAGTGGAGCACTCGTTCTGAAAAGGAGTACAGGCTGCTTCACTAATAGTGCGCTCCTGAACTGTGCCTGAGAAAACGAACAGCCAGGGGGAAAAGTAGAAACTAGAAACTAAATAACAGTGCGGCGTGGAGCATACTATATGCTTTTAACCGCACAAAGAAATTTATGATGACAGCAACTTGTACCGGAGGTTGTACTTCGGAAACTCAGCACTCACTGCCAGAGTACAAGGCGCCCAAGCTCATGGCGCACTGGAAAGTGCACAGTGGGAAGCGCTGGATCACACAAGTGAGAAGAGGACTGACAGGAGGGCCTATGGACAATTTCAATAGTAATAAAGTAATGTTTACGGAAGTTAACCTTGTTATGCTCGGCCGCTTGGTGTAACAACGTCACATATATCCGGCAAGGTGTTCCTAAAATATGCACGACGCTCTTCAGCGAGCGCATGATCCCTCTTATCTCACCTTTTCCTCCTCTTGCACTGAACAGCTTACGTTTTCTGCTTGGTGAGCTATGGGTAGCCAAGGACTACTGCTAATTGTACTACCAACCGCAAGCCACCGCCTCCACACTGAAAGCAACTAGCTTCTAGATGTGTTTGGAAAATATGGCTGTCTGACTTTTTTTCTTTCAATTCCTCAAAATAACTGGCACTGCAGATGAGATAGCTCCTTGCCTGTCTTCAAACCACTGAACCAAAGAAGCTTGTAGAGGTTCAACTATCCTTGAACCAGATTTCACGAGCGTCAGCTATGGGCTTCAGCCGCAGTCGCTGATGCCGCTTAGGTCTTCGCTTCTGTCCACTCTTGGTAAGCTTCTCGGCAACAGGCTAGTTTGTCTTCCCGTTGTTTGATGCACGTCCTCTGCACTACGCCACCTCCTAACTTTATTCATCTATTTTTTCTTATTTACTTCATTTTTGATGTTTATTTATTGAGGTAGTTCATTTACATCATCATCATCATCATCATCATCATCATCATCATCATCATCATCCTGATTATACCCACTGCAGGGCGAAGGCCTCTCCCATATTTCTCCACTTAACCCGGTCATTTATATTTATATATAGTTCATTTATATATAGCTGTGCATTTACCTATGCTAAAGGAAGGAATAGCGCAGATAGAACTTCAAGATGCCCACGATGTCCACTGCACGGCGCGAGAGTGTGTTGCAGTGAAACTTCATGAAGACTACGATCGTCACTGTCCAGCACGAGAGTTCAAGGTCTGACGTTCGCAGCCAGATGACCTTCAGGTTTGGCATGGGAGAAGCAATACTCCCGCTCTAAAATATTGGGATTGTCGCTATGGGTTAGGCGTTTACACAGATATATATATATATATATATATATATATATATATATATATATATATATATAGCATCCTGTAGAAAATACACATAACAATACGCATAAATAAATATCTGTAATGAGGGTATCGGTCAGGACTATTTTCTGTGAAAGAGTGTCCTTATAAAAGATAAAAATCAATGAATTGAAAATAAAAAGGGCATTGGGCCAAATAATAAGAAATAAATGCACACCGTTTATGTATCCCGCTTTGACACCTGCACATAAAAATGCGGTATGTGCAGAATTCGGAAAAAAAAATTTGATTTCATTTTAATAAAATAATTTTGAAACCGAAACCGCAAGCCTGCTTTTAGTGCACATATTAGGAAAAAAGTTAGATTCCCTAAACACTGTTGATAACTTCACTTTTTTTTGTATGGTCTCGCATCACCATTTCATGTAACTTAATTTTCAGGTATTTTTTGGTGAACCCAAGCTGCCGTTTCCAAGCCTCAATAATAAATCAGGCGGTAATATATAAACACATCCACCGCCCGCGCTTTGGCCGCTTTAATAGAGACATACGAGCAATAACGGTGAGTTAACACAAAAGTAATAACTCTTCATTTAGCGGCGCGTATTGTTCCAACCACAAATTCTTCTTTACGTAATGCTGCCTTCAGCTGGCTGTTGCGAAATGGGGCTACTTTCAGAAGCTTGGAGACAGCGATGTGTGCCTGCTTTGTTCCCCTGAGGAAAATTTATATTTAATTGTGGAGTTCTTCGAGAAAAATATTTCTAGAAAACAGAAGCGGGGCCTGTCCGCAACTGTTGGTCCCTGAAGAGATTATACGCTTGCACCGTTAATTTCATACTCGTGGGCATCCATTACTCAAGCCCACATTCCGGTCGGTGCTGAAGTTACTTTTTTGTGTCTATGAAACAGATAGACCCTACTTACATTGCAAATCTGGCGCTAAGACAGCATATTCATTTTAAATATTACTGCCTACTTTCTTGTGAAGAGGCGGCTGTTATTAAAGGTGTCTTTTATTTCGTACTGTCAGACGGCAGTCGGCTTTTTAAGCCTAGATCGTCTCCTCCTTACGCCTTGGTTTAGGATGGCGTCATAACTTCCTTTTAGCACTTACAGCACAGATAGTTTGGCTGGTTTTAGTGCACGGGGTTTAATGTCCCCAAAACCAATCAGTCTAGGACAGCATAATGTTCGACCACTTGAGGTTCTTTATTGTGTACTCACAATGGCACAGCACTCGGGCGCCTTGCTTTTCGCCTCCATCGAAAAGCGGCAGCCGCGGCCGGGATTGAATCTCGCGTCCTGCTTGTAGCAGTCGAGTGCCCTAACCACTGCCACACCGCGGCGGGGCTGGCAGCGTATAAGGACCTTAAAACCCATGCACACACGTTACAGGTAACTGTGATGTCCTGGACATCTACAAATTAAGAAAAAAACAGTTTCATTGATGTTCTCAATATATCAGCCACGTCATACAGTGCCTTTTCGACCTGTCATGAAGAACAACTGAGAAATAATGTGGCATCCGAACGATTTCCTCTAAGATTCTATTCCATAATTTAAGCGGCATTTTTACGAATGCTAGCAGTTCCTTTTCTAACCACAACCATAAGTGCTCTATTAATAAATAATGACCATGCTTCATTAACTAGGGGGTGAATGGAATACTGAGGCAGGCGAAAATCCATGAGGACTAAACCTATTTTTTTTTCTTCACTAGGTACTAGCGCATACAGTCCCGAAAGAATTAGACCGGTTGTTCACTTATAGAAAATATATATTCAAGAGAATAGCCAGGTCATTAGTTTCGAAATAAACACTGACTACATTCATCATAGTTGAAAAAGAAATTCCAAGAAGTCTGATCTTCAAATATATCCGCCTAGTTAATTCATGTCAATTTATTTAACTTTAATCTAAAATTTATAGAAAAGGGGTTAGAAGCAAAAACAAACGAATTGAACCTCAAAAAATGACTACGTGTGATCACCAGGGTAGCACAGTATGTGGGGCCCCAGTACGTCTGATTTAGACAAGTAGGCAAGTAGGGCTGAGGTAACCATCGTAATGCCTGCTTGGCTCGCTGATGGGGCAAAAGTGGGCAACTTCATATGGTCTTACCCCTGTTACTTCTACGTGGGTCCCATAGCAGCGTCGATCGGGCTAATGCTGAGCACATTCCTGCATCCAGACCTACCGGGGCTGGCCTCCTGCATTGCACTCGCTAGACCCAGCAGGGCCGATGTAGGCCAATCTGACCAACATGCAGACGAGCGAGATTCTGTACCCGCTAAGGCCCATGTTTGACCTAAAGCGGTTTGTGTGGGCTGCCCCAATCGGGCTGGGTGTTATGTTTGAACCTAGAGCCCACTTGCTATTGCACGTGCTTTCGAATTCCCCATAATGGACCTATTTTCGTATCATGCGTGTGGGCCCGCCTTCCAGCCCCATTTCGGCCGATGTGTGTCCTAAACCGGTTTAGCTAAGGCGGCCTAATTTGGGCTTCACAAGGGCTTGCCGAAATTGTTCTCTCATTCATATTCCATCTGCCTTCAAATAATCTCGCAAAGGACCTGGAAAGGAAGCATGTGGGCTTGCCCGTTTTTTTCCATGGAACTACGGCCAATGCAGGTCCCACAGAGATTTATTGTGGGCAGTCCCATTTCGGATCTATGATGGCTTTGTCACAAAGAACCCACCTTTAGGTTGTATCGGCTCTCAAATATCCGACAAGGAACCCTGTGGTCTGGATGCAGGAATGTGCTCGGCATTAGCCCGAGAAATGCCACTATGGGACCCATGGCGCATATCGTCAATGTTTGAAGTCCATGCGAAACGAAATGAAAGAAAAAGATTGGGTTTGAGCAAAATCATAAGAATTTTGATCTATATTTCATCGATCCGTTCTTGCGGTTTGTTATTTCGATATCTATCAGCCGGAGTCTGTAAAGGCTCTTTCACCATATTGCGTTTGGGAACGGCTTGCACCAAGGATTGTCTTCATAGAATAGGCCGCGGAGCGAGCTCACCGTGTGTGTAGCTATGACATTGATGATGTAGCTCATCTATTATAGGATGGCCGGGTGCATGACAACTTCACGTCGCGATTGAGGACGTGAGTGGTCCTGAAAAAATACCTTTAATTCTACAAAAACTATTAAGGCCGTTGGCGACGTATGCAATGCAGGCGCGAGCACTTGTGGCGTTTATGTTATTCCTCGAGGACAGTGGCATCCTTAGGAACTACTAGTTTGGTAGATCTGATTTAGTGTTAGAGGCCTTACCTTTCTCGAGTGAGTGCGTTTATGTCCTAATGATTTGTTGTGATTTTTTTTTTTTGCTTTTGCTGTGTTTGCGCAGACAAGCTCATTATTATTTTTGTTTTTCCGTTAGTGAGCTATTCAACAGCTTTGTTATTTCCTTTGTTGTGTATGCCGAAAATAAGCTTATTTTTGTTCTTGTGTCTTTGTTTATTCATATCTCTTAGGTAGACATTGAGTAAGCGAGTGAGTGAGTAATCTTTTATAATAACTGGAGCTTGCACGAAGGCCTATTCAAGGGAGAGGAATAGACATTGATTCCAAGATGTATACTTTGTTACGTACTGTTCTGTACAGAGTTAAACATTGTTTACGGAGTTTATATTGTTCATCAATCCTACTTCTCCTGACGCTTGTACATTGTTTTATAGGTTGTGTACTTTTGAGCTTGTGTAATGTTGTGTAGTAGTGCGTATTTTGCGTTGAACTGTTTATCGCCAGACGAGGTTGTACCGATGAATTGGTAAAAGGGAGCAGCCGGAGTGGCTATGCGGCACCAACCTCTTTTTTATTGTTCAGGTAAATAAAAAAGGAAAGAAAAAGGAATATAAATAAATATAGTAACAATGAAAATCTCAGTTCGTGTGTGTGAAACTCTCTCACGTCAAACCCTTAAACGCGGAGCTTAGTCCCCTAATATTTTTTTCGAATTTTTTTCTGCCCTAAATAATTAGGAACACATGCACATCGCTAGAATCATTCATCGCAGCTTAGCACCATGACGCACGGGAAACGGATCTTCCTTGGAGGAGAAGCAAATTTAAAAAATGAATTTGGAAACAGTGAAAAATTGTTTAGCCAAGCAAACTGAATTGAGATCAAATGCTTATTCGCTCGCGAGTTCCCCATGCCACCGACCACTTCCTCACAATGAGCACCGTGTCCACAATTCACTCTCGATGCAATCGCTAACATCTGAACGCTATTTGACTGGTAGGAAAGGGCTATTCTGCTGTGAATCAAAAATTCACTAGAAAATAAATCTTCCTTTTTTTTGCAAGCAAACTTTTAAATGCTGACAAATGTACAAACGGTGAATTTATTCATGAGCAACAACATGGTGATGTCATCATGTAATAATAGGACTTCAAGAAAGGAGACAAACTTTTCCTTTCCAAACCTGTATGAAAAAAAAAAAAATTCGGATATCTTCACACATGCCTATATCCACTCGTACACAGCGAGAAAATAAGGAAGTAGTTTTCCGTCATTCGTGATAGGTTTGAGGCTTTGACATTCAGCGCTTTAGCTTTGCGAATTGCAAGCTTTTTAATCAATGCCCAAGGTGGAAAGAAAAGGCCGTAATGAAGATGAAAACGCCAAGCTAATTTTTTTTTATGTGTAAAACTGCATTACGGAGACTTTTCTTCTTTGTCCTAAACTTTTAGCAGTAGTCTGTGTCTGCGTGAAACTACGTGGTTCTGGCTTCTCAAGCCGTTACATTATTTCCTCGTTTCTTGAACATATTTCACATATTCTCGTTAAGCGAGGAGAAAAAATAAAAATTCGTTGTAAACACTTACATAGCTCTTATGGTAGCTAGATTCTGTAAAACGAGAAACTATATTCGATTAGAAAGCTGAACACCTTTTTTAATTGTTACTTTTGCGTTGAGCACGTTAATTTGTTTTTCAAGTTATCTCACATCCATCAAAAGACTGCACCATTTTTTTTTTTTTTGAGTTAGTGGTGCATTTCTACTTTGTTATAATTCTAACTGCCTTCTTCCATTTCGAACATCGAGTTCGCATCTGTTTAACTTTATCTATAACTGGTTTATATCAAGCCCTCCTTTGTTATCACAATGACAGTTACGCTAAACGCCTCGAGTCCCTTCAGTGAGACAGGAAATGCGTGCCATATATCTTTAGGTCTGTATGTGATGAAGACAAAGTAATAAAGTGAGTTTAGGAAAAGCTTAAGCATCTACGTTTTTATATATTTTATCGGGACTAGCTTGTGTTTGTTCTACGCAGATAAAGCGAAAAACGTCAGAAAGAAAGAAGAATATCGTTTCATTCCAGATGTATTCAACACAGTGCTCGTAACGAAAATAAAGATGATGGTTTATTGCCCTGTTCACATGGGAACTACATTTACGCAGTGCAAAAAACACACAGGGCGGACCCGTAGGCAGAGTTCACTCCACTCTACACTTCATTGCTCCCTCTCCGATCGGATATGGAGTTGTCGGAGCGCCCAAGTAACATGAGAACGGCACAGGGTTCCTCCGAAGTGTTCAAATATCGTAGCAAAAAGGAGCCCGCTCGGTGCGATTATGAACTCTCGGCCTTGGAGCGTCCGCGAGAAAAGGGTCATTTTATCTCGCACAAGGGACAGCGGTAAGATAAAAAATCATAGGATCTTTCCGCTCTCTGAATCATTGATTTACATTGTATCTCAAAAGGCATAGCATGCGAAAATGATTTAAAGTCAACATAGGTGTGTTGACGTCTTGTTCACCTCTGTTCGCTGCGTGTGCGCTGTGTGGAATCCATGCAGGGGAAAATTAAAAACAATCGGCGCATTCAGTCGACATCGCGTTTTGGGTTACCTAGTTTAGATGAAAATGATAGGAGTACAATCGAGATAGTACACATCACAGCCTGGCGTCATAGGCAGCTATGCTTGATCGGTCAGCATCCACAAATGGAAGCGTAAAGCTCAAATAATGGTGCATGGGATATCAGCGATGAAAAATAACCGCAGCTGGCGCTTCCCATTCCTAGTTCTCCTCACAACGTGAGCCGCCGTGGACGGGGTAAAACTGAGTAACGAGTTGCGAAGAGCTAACCTCTTCAAAATAGCCTTCAGATACGTGCGCTGTATTTTAGTTCCCTTTATCCCATTCTTCGCAAAGCAGGTAAATATTCTCGTACCCAACATTTTTCTTGCTAAGTTTTTGTTACTGCCCTAAAACACTACGTCCATTATGATTGCTGCAAAAATTTCGGTTGCACGTGAGGGGACTGCATAACACACGGCACTGGCACTGCACAAGCAGGAATATTTTTTCTCCACAAAATCCGTGCATGCCGAGACGGCAGATCACAGGATGAGGTGCCCGCCCTAACACATATTGGGCCCAGCGTATCAGCCCCGATCCCAGAACATGTCTGACTCGTGGCAGCAGAAGACCGGAGCTTTGGTCGTTCCTCGCGTCGCTCTTCGCTCCTGAGCGCTCGCATTGGAGCCACACTCATGTCAGACATGCTTGACGGAGCGTGGAGATGTCGACCGACACTCCCACGCTACGTGGCCAACGTTCGTATGATCTCTAAGTTGGAACCCAGCACTGACGCCATTATTTATGTTCTAGAGTAAGGTGAGACTGTCGATGGGTCATGCGATGGCTCTCTCCGTACAAACTGTGTGCTTAGAAGAGAGCCGGATAAGTGCCAAGAATGATTGCCTTTTTTCTTCAATACCTACGCCTTGTTAGTCACGTGGCAGACACCGACTATATTTTTTCTGGTTTCAACCATCAATCTTTCCCTCTTATAATTTGGACTATAGCCTTTGATTGGTTTTATTTGACTCAACGTTTTTCCCGAGCATTACATTCGGCATACATTATATTTGGCAGAATCTAGTACTTGGGCTATCATACGCCAAAATATTCGTCTGAGGAGTGCTACGCTTTTCTATTTAGCATAATGTAATGAAGCATGCCTCTTTAAGTGTTGTCATATACTCTGCACTAATGACAAAACCTTTTAAACCTTTCAGATTCTTGTCTCAAATCATTTTCTGTGTCGTTTTGCGAGAATCCGCTACGGAATATCGAAAACACAACCACTACATGCTATCAGCATGATATTAGACGCATTTGTACTTTAGTCGTGGTTTTATTTAATATGTAGTTGTATGCTTTCTTCTCAAATCATAAAACAGTCATGTCCGCGAGTTGAGTATTCTTTTTTTTTTTTT
>JAJIZL010017321.1:248935-259084 GCA_023969395.1 Amblyomma maculatum | reverse complement strand
TCCCCCCCCCCCCCGAAAAAAAAAAAAAGATTACAGTAGGGGCACACCGTAATGCTTCTGTTCACCACATCCACCGATATTTATGGGATGTCAAACTGATTTTCCTGTTTTTTTTTTTTTTCCGTGTCTGGGTGTTGCAGGCGCAGGAAGTTATGGCTACATTTTTATTTTCTTTTGCGGCGTAAACTGCAAATAACTTTGTTTGCCTGTACAACTGTAATGTCCCACAGATTTCGCAAAAGCTGAGCAGAATGAGCGCAATATTTTTAACACGAAAGCCTGTGTGGTTTGCGACGGCAGTGCGCGTTACTGTTCTGCCGGTGTTCGGAATTATTCCGCAGCTCTCTTCTACGGCACCTCTTTTTCTCTTTCTTCTTTCCCTCCCGCCTTCCTATTTTCTCCTACGGCGCCGTACAGGTGCCCACCGAGAATTGCAGCAGGTAATGTGCCTATTCTATCCTGCGAGCCAATTTTTTTGCAATACTGCGAAGACCACAGGATGTATAATCAAACTTTTCCTTCAACCGTTCTTTATGCGGTGTTCACGGTGATGTCCTACCATTTCGCTTACAATTTATCATCCAGTTGCAATTTAATTGTATGTTACTTCGCGATATATCGAGTCTAGCCTACGACCCACGTATCTCCCATGGTATGCCGCTACTTCTAAGAGCTGTCCGTTTAGGTGTGAGAATGACAATGGGCCTTTCCTTGCTTTCCTCAAAACCAACCTATTTTCATTTCGGGGAAAGCACATTCCGCCTAACACTGTGCCAATTTGTCAATGCTAAACCTCGAAGTGAATATATTGCAAACTATATCAAACTGTGCCACGTCTTAATCAGTTGAAGCGTATTTAAATCTTGGTTAATTTTCTCGGTAAAGAGAAAAAAAAAACTCAATGTATCGTACATTCCACACTAAATAGCACGCGAAAACTACACAGCGTAAAAATGTTGTCATGTGGTGAAAAATCAGCCGCAGTTTAGCTGCTCTTAAAGCTATTCAGGCTTGTATGAGTAAATGGTGCCCCAAAGGCCGTAAGAGGGGAAGGGGGGGGGGGAGGGGGGAGGGTTGCCTAGAAGTATTTGGTATGCCGTAGTCCCACCCTCCTCTTCAGCGGCACACAACTGAGGAAGTCACAATTTCTATGGCAACCAGCGAATTACAAGGGAGATTTTTGGTCGGCTTTAATGATCACATGAGCGTTTTCGCATTAAAACTTGTATTCTGTTAAAGGAAGAAAGCAAAGCAGGGTTTCAGAACACCTTTTTAGCACTAATGATGTGAGAATCAAGCGCCAGTTATGAATTCACACAGCAAAATTAGTTGAAGATCTTAAATCCTTCGTTTCACCAGCAGAGTTCTCTGACTATTTGATTGCTCCCTGCTCAACCAAACGAAGAACCGAAAATGAGCTAATCGGCTGCTTGCGAGACCGAAAATGTGGCCACCCTACTTAACAGCTCGTTTTAGGTGGCACTCCCTCGAGCTTGTGGAAATGGTTTTATGCCTCTTCCTGGATTATTCGCAACCAAGGCTGAAGTAGACAATTTGTGATCGGTTCTCATGATTAGATAGCTAGAACTTTAGCCAAAAAAAGGTTTCTTCTCTGTTTACCCCTCTTTTTAAAGCGTTTTTGGCAACTATACTGCCAGCAAAATAGACTTTCTTTATTGTTTATGCCGATTAATACTTAGATGTAAAAGCGCATTCTTCCTGACTCTAACGAAGCTGTTCGGGAAGCCTTCAGAAAGTTTCAATGGCAGCTCAGCCCTAATGCCTGCTGTTGACAGCACACCAGCACCAGAGTTATAGTTCGTAGATTACACGGGCAGCAGTAGAGACTTCAATAACGCCAACTGAAGATATCCAAAACAAAGTTAAGTAAAACTTCGCAAACAGAGAATCGATGACAACCACACACTACACAGACGGCCTTTGTTGTCGAGTTTCTGAGGGGAAGGCGAGAATCCCGTGGGCGTCGTACGCCGTTGCCAGATGTTTTCTTTGTCCTGCAAAAAATGCTGCACTTTTAGAGGTCCTTGTCCCCAGAGTGACGCCCCAGGGTGAAAATGTGTTCAGGGAGAACCTGCTCAACACGTCAATTTAAACAAACAGGAGAGAGCAAACAATGATGAAAAAAGAATAAGACTAAGGTTTGGGCATTCAAGAAGTGCCGTTAAAAGACAGTTAAATTACGTTTGAAGTTATATTTGGGCACACGGAAAAAACGCGGGTTTTTTGTATTAAGCTTGTGACGGAATAATATTCGCTGGAATGTAGCGCTAGGTGCTGATTTCGCTCTAAAAAAGGGGTTTATCGTCTTTTCCTACTCCAACAAATGTGGCCTTTGCCTATATTATACATTTGGCGGCAAAATGCAGTAAACGAATGAAGCAATGATTCGTTTTATGTACAATTTAAATAGTTGTTGTTTTTCAGCTTGTACATTCACTAATAAGGATGAGAAATCATTTCAGAATAGCTATCTGCAGCACGTCATACTAACAGGCTTTCGTCAGGCTCTTAAATACCCGAGCTAGCACCATAAGCATGAGAAGGGATTGGCGATAGGAATAGGGATGCTGGATCAGTCAGTAATCTAAGAGGGTTCAGGAATCTAGAGTAGAGAGCTGGTTCATGGGTTCGGGAGTCTCTGCGATAGGGACACGCGCTGACTTTTTCAGCTTACCTTTTGCTTCCTCCTCTGCACTTTGCGCTACGTTCATGATGCCGAAGAACTGCTTCCTTCAGCTCTGCATCCAGATATAGTAATAGATCCGGACCATACAGGGAGGAAAATACTCGTTTTTTATCGATCACTCTGAGCACACACCAATTTTTTAAAGGAAGGAATGGCGCGGCTGGACGACAAAGAACTTGGAAGAGATAAATACACCTCATGCATAACACCCAATATGCACGGACGATCAGAAACGTTAGAAGACACTATAAGATTTTGTAAAACATGAACTAGATTAACTTGCAAAAATGCACGTGCTATCGGATGGGAAGCGTCAGTGAAAACATGAAGCGCGAAACTATCTACCGGACATACAGGTGGACTAGACCGAGGCCGCAGGCGCTTACAGGCCGGAAAGGGTTATTACGTCTCATTGATTCAAAAGATGAATTCCGCAAAAAGTAGCGAACACTTTGTGAACACGCTAGATATGAAGTCTTGCGCAGTGAATAATGTGCAGTACAATACATTTTAGTGCTATTAACAGATTACAGGTGGTTGCCCTGCCAAAATCAGAGGGACAATGAGGGATAAAAGTCTGAGTGTAGCGCTGAACCGTCGGAACGCGGTCATTTCAGTAAGGCGCATTATTGGCACTCAAAAGGCCTCCAAGGTAATTGGGTGGCCTAGATGTCCATGCCACACCAGAATATTCAGCAGGCATCGATCCCCACATCGATCCCTGCAATTTACAATAGCAATTTCCTCTGCCTATAGGCCAGGAGCCTCACGTTCAAGCTCTTGCAAATTACGAAGGCTCTGCAGCATCAATACAAATTACCAATCGCATTCTAGGAGATGTGCAATATTACTGAAAACCGCTTCTCTCTGCATCTGATTATTTGAAGCGCATACATTGATAAACCTGCACGATTCGCCATTCAGCCGAAAGTCACAACATATAACACGCCCTTCTGCGTCAACCTGGTGCATAAGGTCAGACTCTTTGTAAAGAACAGAAAGCGGCCCACCGAAAGATCTACCGAGTGAGGCACACAGACATTGTAATCTGATAAAAAGCTCCTAGGGCTATCTCTGTGTCCAATTCACTTTCTATCTTAGTCTCCTGAACAGCGATGAGTCTAGTCGACTGCCCGAAAATAGCCGGTGCAGCTTATACCTGTTTCTACCACGACCGGAGACCATACACGTTGAGGGTTGCAACAATCAGCTGCTGGGCGCTCTCCAAGATAACCAAAGTGCAATTAGGTCAAGCATCCGCGATGTCTGGTGCCAATCTGGAAGGTGATATCTCCCTAGAACTGGAAGAAATCACCTTGCTGCTGCAGGCCGAGGAGATTTCTTGCCGGTGGCGGGACTTGTGTTTTGCAGGAACAGCGTCTCCTTCAGAGGAGGCAGAACTTCGAGGCCACACTTGGACATGACACATCCAAACTACACTTGCTGTCACTACCAGGCTGGCAGCTAGCTTACTCGAGAGTGAATCCGGCATTGGCATTAAGAATGTCAGCAGCGCAGACACTCGGAACCGCCGCCACCGCAGCACACTTGTCTTTTTCTGTCTCGCGCACAGTATATGCACGCGCACCAAGAGTGCCATCAGTGACGCAAGAAATTACAGGCGTCTGGTCCGCCAGGCTCTGGTACATATTTTCCGACTATTGATCCGAGAGTAAAGGCTGGGTAGGCTCACGCTGTACAGCAGTAATTTTCTCGCGCGGCATTGGGCCGCTAGTCGCTGATTCAGTAGACCTCACTACGGCCATGCAACCACCACCATCCAAAATGTCTACTGAATCCATTAAATACTCTTGCAGAGTGTCATCCACAGCATGGCTACCACTGTGAAGTTTATACGCGTACGACACTACGCACTCCTCTGTAGTATAGCCGAATCACCCCACATTCATCACATTGAGGGGTTAGGCAGTGTCGTTGTATATGACCAACCTTGTGGCAGCAAAGACACAAGAGAGGACTACCTGGCACTACAATCAGACACTGCAGACCACAAACTGTCACAAGATGGGGCGCGTCGTTCACAGTGACACCATCAGCAAGAGTCAGGTCAATGTCACCATTCAAAGACCGCATCCCCTCCATTTCCGATACTCTCCAGTGCTACACTGTGATGGAGGTAACATTACCAAAAGCCCGGAAGGCGTCACGGATGTAATGATCTTCCATATGTTCGGGGAGCCAAAGAAGCTTGACTTTCACAATCTTTGGTTCAGGGCCAATAACAAGACACCGACGGCCTTTCACCTGTAGCCCTCCGCAGATAACGAACTTAGCTTTGGCTAGCGCTGTATTGCATGTCACCATACACACATGAGACATCTGGAACTGTCCGATTGAATTAATATCACTTAGGTCTATGACGCCACGTAAGGCATCCCGAAAGTCTTGGCCATGCATGGTAGAGACGGCCGGCGCATACATCAATTTAGTCCAACTGCAGTAAGCCATACAAAATAGGGGCAATGTAATAGTTATTTATTTTCGTAATAGAATACTAACATCTTCATGTAACACGAAGTGTTGCTATTATTTAAGAATACATCGGCATCAAACAAAGTAAGCGAGCTCTAGCACTCAAGCGTGCATAAATGTCATAAATCAAGTTATACTGAACACAAAATTTCTGGCAGTTTTGTAAAGACAGCATTTATGCGAAAAGTGTTGTGGTGAAATATGGGCCAGTTGCATGTTTTCGCTACAATAGGCAGATAAAGAAACGCATGACCAGAAACTAATTCAATGTCAATAAAATAGTTTTTGCGGAAATTTCTTGCTTTTAATCCCACATGCCCGAAGTGGTGCTAATTCAAGCTGGTGGTAAGTTCACAGACGTTTAGTTTATTACCAAACGTGATTTTGAGCATCGAGACGGGTGGTAGTGCATGAAAGCGTAAAAACGAAGAGTGCCTACATAGCGTCTACTGCGCAAAACAAAAATGTTAAACCCCACAAACCAACCAACCAACCAACCAAAAATGCAGAAATGCGTAGGCCATGAAAAAGAGCACTTCAGTGGAGAAAGACGCATATCTGCACATTATTTAAAAGAAATGTTTGGTGCTGATGAAGAACAAACAAACAAAACAAAGACCTGACACCAGTAAGGAAGCAGCCCTTCCTGCTCACGTTTATGAGTTAAGCGTAAATTCGTATTCTGCAAGCCGATAACGTTTCGAAGTGAGATGCGCAGTAATCGATACTAAGGCGACTGGCTGAGACATTTCTTTTTGGGTGGTATTGTGGCAACCACAGTTAGTCTTTTTCATAGTGCCGAGCACAGGGGGTCTGTATCTGAGCCGCTTCTTGCAGCTTGTAGAGCATGGCCAGTGTTCCGAATCTCTTGATGGTAAAAAGAGTTTTGTCCTACCCTCTCTAATGGGAAGGACCTCCTATAAGTTAAATCAGCGCCCCTACACGGCTAAAAAGCAGACCCTTCGGGCTCTACACTTTTGACAAAGGCTGTACCTCTCAAGCCTCTGCAATGGGAAGTATATCCGCAGTATATAGCTCCCTTGACCCATTTTTGTTTTTCCCTCACTGCCAAGTGTCACACGCCTACTTAGTTCATATTGCTCTTACTAGACCACTCAAGGGTTACCTCTTGTCAGTCGCATTTCGACTTCGTCTGTGCGGCCGTGCTTCGAATTCCGACAATTCAACGCAGGATTTGTTCGCTTCTTCGCCCTAAAACTGTGTATAGTTCATTTCCTGTCTTTATTGTCAATGTCGTTGCCTCGCTCCTCCACCAAATGACGTTTCCTTCTTCTGTCACATCCACATCTTCCACCACTCATGCTTGAGCACTTCGCCCCTTTGGTTGGTTCTTTGTGCTTTATTTACTCGGTTTCCCAGTCTGGCTGAAGAGTAATAACACTGCTCTTCTTCGGGAGCGGAAGGCGAGAAGAAATATTTGGACAAAAAACAATTGAATGATTTTCTTTTTTTTTTATTGTTGTTGTTGGGCCTGGCCCGGAAGGGCAGCTAGTCGCCGTGCCTGGCCACTGTTTACAGTGCTGGGAATCTTATTGATGATTTTAAAACTTCGCTTGGCTAGCGTTGTAGTGGCAGCTTCTTTTTTTTTTCCTTTTTTCTTAAAATGAGTCTATGCAATTGCTGATGTTGGTCATCATGTTTCTGTTTGCTCAGCTTTTGCTCGGGCGCAGGTTTTCCCCATCTTTTTGTGGCGTATTAACAATGGTAGCGTTTCGTTCGTCCAAATCGTTTCCTTCAGCCCTGCAATAAACTAGGTGGTTTCCGCTATGATGTGTCATTTGTTAGCTGCACCTGCCTTAGAAAGATTTCAGTTCTCCACCCCGTCGCCAGTTTAAAACTAATCATTTCTTCTTGCTAGTTTCATTCTGGTGTGGCTTGCTTGATTTCAGCCCCATCAAGCAACAAAGCGGACTGGGAGCGTGCGCAAGCTTTGCTAGGTGCGTTTGCAGCCAAGTTTTTTTGCTTTCGCCATACGCCAGTGGGTCTGTTATAGCTCGTTATTGTTACGACAGTTGTCATTTATTAGTGACCTTTTATCGTTTCTGATGGTCAAGATAGCTTTGTCATGTAACTTATAACCTGTAACATCAAACCGAATAACACCAGTTCCATGGAAAAACTGCCATCTGGCTTTTCATGCACGGGATAATATTTAAGCTGCTGCTTGGACCAAACACAACTTTATATCGCTACGCCTTTTGAACAAAACTCTTTTGAAATGTCGCTTTTTTTTAGGTGAAGCATGCTGCCTCCTCAATATCTAAAATAAATTAGTTGCGATACCACCCTGCTCATCGATGGTCGAAATAAAATGGTGAAATTGCGGTCAGGCAAACAAATTGAAATGGTTGATGGAATGAATAAATGAACACTTGGATGAAAAGACGAATGAAATGCAAGTATTCATGCGTACTGCATTTCGCTGTTCTGTATAGTTGCGAACTTAGCGCTCCTAATGAAAAAGTGCGTATGAGTGGTGGTAGTTATATATCGTAGCTGGACTTGTTGGGGCATATTCAAGAAGATACAGGAGAGCAGAAAAAGTATATGGATGTCGAAAGAGAACAAGGCGACCGCAAACTTGCGCCAAGCTTAATTTAGCGAAGAGACCTTATATACTGTTGCTTTAAGCACCCTTCACAAATAGCACTTTTACCGAGTTAGCGCTCGTCCTGTTCCGTTTCTACGTTTATGTACGTACCTTACTGCGTTCCTCTATTTTCCTCAGTTTCGACAATGTCTAAGAATAGCAAGCAATCATTAGCAGTCAGAAAAGGAAATGCTGGAGCCTTTATTTCTACGGCAAATATTGAAAATTGACGGTTGCGTGCAACGCACGAAGTCGTGTGACCTGTTGTTGGTTCGTGAAAAGGTAGAGGGAAGCTCAACAATGCATAGCAATTTCGGTCGTGATCGTTTTGGTAGCAGCCTTTGCTAAGTGCTTGGTTAACTACTAACTGGCGTAGGTAGGTATTATTGCCTTACGCTCGATCGTTTATTGCCTTTTGAACGTTTAGGTCTCCTCCATCTCATTTATGTCCCCTAAGTAGTCAGAGACATGTCTCATACGTTGTGTGCACATGGGCGCAACCGCGTTTATTGTGGCACGCTTGCTCAATTTTATTTTTTAGCTCGTGTTTCGGAATTGTACTGGCTGCGTTGGGTCGGTTTCGAGAGTGATGTCCAAATACGATGCCGATGATTAAGGACTTCTGCTTCATTATGTCCGCGCAAGGTCACCAGCAGACAAAACAGGCGAACTGCAAATAAAGGGGAGGGGGGGGGGGGGGGGGGGGTACATGAAGAGTTTTAGGACACTTTCCTGAAAAATACCTCGAGGTCTTTGGCACTGTCCTTATTAGGTTAAGCCCTGTGCCATAACCAATAACGAGAGTATGGCATAGGGCGCGAGGCACGACCGCTGGCGAGCCTGTACGCTGCCTGCGTGCGCTCGTGAAAGACGGCTACGGTAAATATGGAAGGCGGCAGTGAGCCAGTGTTGCAAAAGCACTCCTCTTGACACTAAGCTTTTGAAATGCCAAGGCTATGCTTTAAAACGAAGGGGCAGCTCGGTGGTAGAATTTCTGAGAAGTGGCTGTTTGCGCTAAGCGAGAATTAAGAACATTGTTTTTAAAGTGGCATTTTATTACTCACAATTTCGAGATATGTAAAACCCATTGAGTCCCTCATGACTGCTCACCGCACATGAGAGAGCATATTAGAAATACACATATTCAATCACGTCGATATTTGCAACCCACCCCATCCAGAAAATGTAGGAAATGGCTTAGAGGTGTCAGCAAAACAACGTTGTCCAAACGATCATAGACCAAGCATGCGGTCACCAAGCAAGCGGTCACCAAGCAAGCCTTGTTCTCTTGGGTCGCCTTCGTTTTTGCCGCTATCGACTTAGCGTTTATGCTTCGCTGCCGCCTGAATGTGGTCAAACTCGTTCAGACCATTGGTGCTGTGGTGAACACAGTTCATGTGGTGCTGGCGGAGACTCTTGAGAGTTCCTTGGACTGCCAGAAGATCAAATCAGTCGATATTGTCGACCATAAACCCTGACTCCTCATTGGAGGGTCAGATTCTAAAGTTAAAGCTCAGTTACTTTGGTCATCTGATGAGAAGAGAGGAGTCGCTGGAGAGATTTGATGTTGGGAAATGTTGAGGGTCACCGGAGAAGGGGTAGGCAGCAAACGCGATGGTTAGATGGCATTCTCGAGGCGCTGCAGATGAAGTTATGTGATGTTAGGAAGATAGTGAGAGACCGGAAAGCATGGCGTGATGTGGCCCATAGGGTCACGAACAGTCGGACATGACTGAGCGACTGAACTGTACTGAACACAGTTCAAGCACGAACTGATTGTACTGACTTCGTTCTGATTGCAAGGGGGAAACTAAGCAGGGAAAATGTATTTCGACTTCAAAGTAAATAAGCATTTTGGGGGGTAGCAACGTATAATTCGAGGAAGGTTCGTAAACTACAAAAACAAAACTAGGTAAGTGGTGAGAAGAAAGGTAGATAATATATTGTAAGTCTGTATTTACCGCATCCTCTCCCAAAAAATAAGCAAGCGAGAACACAGTGTAAACATATTGCCGAATAATCATGCGTATCACAATCACTACTTTCAACTCTAATCTGAATACATTTCTGTGAATGATAATGAGGGCAATTTTACTTTCATAAACAGCAACTGTACGGTTAAGAGTTCTTTCCTTACCGAGTGTATAATTATGTTGGTGTAGCATAATAAAAATATAAAGCAGTATAATAGCAGTAATGTTACACCCAATCATTTGACGTTCACGAGAAAAAAACTTTCTTCTTCTTCTTCTTCTTCTTCTTCTTCTTCTTCTTCTTCTTCTTCTTCTTCTTCTTCTTCTTCTTCTTCTTCTTCTTCTTCTTCTTCTTCTTCTTCTTC
>JAJIZL010017321.1:223219-248535 GCA_023969395.1 Amblyomma maculatum | reverse complement strand
CTTCTTCCACTCCTTCTTCTTCTTCTTCCACTCCTTCTTCTTCTTCCACTCCTTCTTCTTCCACTCCTTCATTATCCTTTTAGTAAGTTGAGACTTACCAGACCTAATATCATAGAAGAATCGCATGATCATCTTGTTTCTTTGCTTTCCATCCACCTCTCTTCTGAACCGTTGAATTGTAATAGCAGAAATACATATTATATATAAGATTAATCGTGGCCACATACGCGTAATGGCAACTGTTTTTACTCACCCCCTGCTAGCTCTTCAATGCTTGTTTTCCTCACAAAGTGCCCGTCTTTGGTGCGAATAAAGCCCTTACTGCTGTACGAAGTAAATTCTGAAAGATCTTCACAGACAAATTTAATATCCGCAGGTATGGCGAAGAATGGCGCCGTTTATCTTGCCTGAATCTCATACACGTGTCAACGTTTTCTTTTTTTCTTCTTGCTTTCACGTTTTTGTTTGTTTGCTTCATTCTATATGGCTTTCTTCTGCAACAAGAATGAGGGATTATTACTGCGACGAGAGTGCGTTGGTCCATCCATTCTATTCAGCTGTAATACAATAACGGTGGCAATGTCAGTATGAATCTATTGCAGCACGGAGGAACATCCGCTGGAAAACATTGTCTCTGGAGCAGTAGCAATCCATTCAAAAACGAGAGACTGGTGGCACGGGAAAACAACCCGGCATATTTCATCAATCTTGCACAACATGTTTTATGCTTATTGCAACGCTCACCTTGTCTCACAAGAAAAGTTCGGCAGCAGCTTTCACGCGAATCACTCCAATACTGCCCATCTCTTACAAGTAGCTAGGGTGGACCAAAGTTGATCAAGGCTCGAGGCGAAAAAAAGTACAATTTGTGCCTTATCATGACAGCATAGAAAGACAGCTCACTGGTGTAACCCTTAACGGAAGAGAAAAGCAAGGCGCCCATGTGCTGTGAGATGCCAGTGTGCGGTAAAGGACTCCAGGTAATCGAAATTTGCGGAGTCCTCCACTACGGCGCCTCTCATAGCCTGAGACCAACCGACCAACCAACGAACCGTAACTTTGAAGCTAGAATTATTTTAAGATTCTCTTTATCCTGTTAGCATCTCTGAGAGTTGGCTTGCAGTAAATGAAGGACTTCAGGGAGCGCAGAAAGATACAAACAGAAAATATCTTGCTCCGTTTGTATCCTGGCGTGATGAGAAGAAATGCGAAGAGGAGGTGTACAGTATACGCTCTTATGGAGCAAGTAGCGCAGTAGCAGATAGGGCATTATTTAGACGGATTAATATATAGGAGAGAATGACAATCGCTTGCGGTAATCCCTTCGGAAGCAGTTGCCAGAGAACTGCACGTGCTCTCCTTTGGTAAAATTAGTGTTAGCAAGCGGTAGCCTACTCAAAAGTCCCCCAAAACCACTAGTAGGCCAAGGCTTTCATATAGCCTGCTTAAGTCATTTCTGCCCACCGCTGTTGATGAGCATTCACTCTGTGGATTAAACGTCACACAATGGCTTCTGGCGGACAATACCATTTGCTCATTGTTTGTTTTTTCGCTTCCTTAAAACCCTGTTCTTTGCCGATAATGCTGTAATCAATTTCCTTGGTCGCTTTTTCTCACTCAAGCTTACTTAAGTTACCGTGTTGTTCAGTAACGATATATGAGGAATATTTTACAACGCTGCGGATTTCTTGTAAGAGTGAAGGGTTAATTTAATATTTTTACGTTCACAATAAGCATTACAGCGTTTTTCACTCATCTTGTGTGCGCTACATATGTCTTTCGCGAGCGCGCAGAAGCTCTTTGAAAGTATGTCGCCTTGACAAGTGCAAGGTCATTTTGGAAGTCAAAGGTGCACGCGCGCGATGCTTGTATGAAAATGGCGTTCATAATCTCTCCGTCAACACCTACACTTGTAATAGGGAGTCCCTCTACAAAAGCAGCCACTGATGTGTAAAGGTAATCACAATAATATTTTTGTTCTCACTCCGATACGTCAACACATTATAAAGTCTCATTGGGTTTACTCGCAACGAGGTAATATTCGAATGGACGTGCAGGAATAACATCCGGACGTTTCTTTAACGGCATTGGGGCAGTGCTATGACACATATTTCGCAAAATTGATACTTCTGGTCCTTCCTGAGTAGCTAGCATTCTCTTACCGTAAATAACCACTGGGCTATTTCGTCTACCAGCAGCGTACTGCCTCAAAGCTCGCAAATTCCGTTTTTTTATTTATTTATTTTTTTTTTTTTGCAGGGAAGACATATAACGTACGTTTTTATTGGATTATTTGAATGAATACTTTGTAACGACAAATGTATGTTATCTGCACTGTTACGGATATCTGCTGACCGCGATTCTGTACGACCCGCTTGGTTAGATAGAAATATGCGCCGAACTCGTCTTTTTTTTTTTTTTCTTTTTTAATGCGAGATTTGTAGTGAAATTTATGAGGCGCCTATGCGCAAAAAAAAATGTGTTTCTTTCAGCGCAGTCACGAAACAGAGCTGGCTCAAGTTGTCCAAATTATGACAGGGCCTATAGTCTCTGTCAATAATTTAGACATCAGGGGTTATGCTTCTATCTGTGCAGTAACGCTTTTCTAGCGTTCGTGGAAGTTTTTCCCATTGCAAAGGGCAGGACCAAATATTTGCTTACCTTCGGGCTATTTGTGAACGCTGGGAATGCATTACGAGCTACAAGCTCTGGTTCAGTAACAAAAACATTGGCCTCTAAACGTTTGACAAACAATCCGCGTGTTCCATCGGCTGGTACTATTGTCATGCAACTAAACTGCAATGCAGAGTGTTTTTTTTTTTTTTTTTTTTTTTTTTGAGGTCGCACGCCCCGTAAACTTTTACAGTGGAGAGTACCTGCAACAATGCCGCCGAAACAGTGGTTGAGAAAAAGAAATGACGTTATGTGCCGAAGAGATTGATTAGCAATGCTTTTACCTGATGCGTCTAATTCCTGCAATTATATAAAAAGGCGATATCACGTTCCTTACGTTTCTTTAAACTCAAAGCCGATCTCAGAATAGATACGGAAATTGGCATGAGACCTAAGTAGCTTATGTCATAAAAGAGAGGTATTAAGAGAGGTATTATGGAAGTCTAAGGTTTGACTAAGTTTCATCGGGTCGAGAGTTTCATTAATTATATATATATATATATATATATATATAATTAATGAAACTCTCAGATCGGAAGAGATATATATATATATATATAATCGCCAATAAAAGATTTGGGTAAAAATATCGTTAGAGCTTTACCCCTGCTAAGCAACTGTAACCGAAGCGAACGCGGTACATTACGCTCTAACTACATCCCTCCGTCTCTGTGCGGCAGCCTCTCGAAGGCTACGTCCACTGGATGATCGGATTCGACCTGTCGTCTTCGCCACTTATCAAAAATTACTAGACTAGATCAAAAATTACATTTAAAGCGGTCATAAGTGCCTCCTCGAGGTGTTGAGTATTGTCTGGGAAGAAAGTGTGAATTGTTTTGTTTGTGTATTATCAAGCTTGCAAAGCCCTGTTAGGATCAATAAAGTGGATAGATAGATTGTTTATTTCAGTACTAGTGATAATAAAAATAGACTATTTTATGCATGTATACGAAAATGTTTATGCAAATTTACATTCCAAAAACTATTGCACATGTAAGAAACATGTTGAGTCTTATAGTGCTCCTCATGTAGTAAATACTTATGTGTCAGAAAGAGAGTCACCTTACTGCGTTCTTTTAAGATGCATTAAAAGAATGAGAGGTAGCAATCGCTTAAAACATGACAGCTGAAATAAGTCAGTCATTAAGATTTATTCCCTCGTTTGACCCGCATATCGTCTCGTATGCTTTTTTCTTCGGTCTGAGAAGTGTGGCAATAAAGCCAACAGCAACCTCGATCTTCAGACTTCTGCAGTTTACGGTGATTCTAAAATGGCGCTTTTCTATCACCAGAAACCCGCGGAATTCACGATATGATGATTTCATCAGAAGAGCGACATTCCCATAATTTTAGACGACACACATATGAAGGAGAACAATATTTTATGATATTGTATTTCAAAGATTAATATATATTTTTCGAATAAGGCAGATGAGGGTTTAAAATTTAATAAAAATAAATTAGAACGCTTGACAAAATTAGCGTTTTTTTTTTGCCGCTTCACAGTTAAATTGCACATACCCGGTTGTGTTTTCTCCTACAGTGCATCAAAACAATTTGCTGTTACTTGGGGCCATGCTTCTTTCCTTTTACCCGTTTTCATGCGCAAGTGCATTTAATGAGAAAGGCAAACTCAAGTTTGCGCAATGAAACGAACGCTGCCATAATTTTTGAACTAAATTTCAGAACCCTGAATAAGTTGTAGGCTCTATAAACCAAATTATGGCAATGAAATCAGCGTTCACATCATGTCATAGCGGTTGCACTTTCATCAAGAAACCGACATTGGCCTCAGTGACATGACATCACTTGAGCCCATCAGTCGTTTGAAGGATATCCACTACAAAATCAAGCTATAGCTTAAGAATGTTTTTCTGCTAAAATATTCTATCCAATCAGGCTTATAATATGTAAACGAGTACAGGGACCGCTCAAGCTACTATAGAGGATTTTACCTTCCACCCCTTCATAGGTCCTTAAGTAAGGTCATGTAAACAATAAGAAATAGTATATATATTTGATAGAAGGAACAAAAAACCTGTTTCTAGCTCATAATTATTGAATAATCATTAGTTGAATACTCATAGTTCTTTCTCTTTCATATTTTAAGCAACTGTTCATAAAAAGAAAAGAAAATTGAAGAGGTTAAGAAGTCAGGAAGGATTAAGTATGATTTTGGACGTTTCCTAGGCGAAAAGGGTCTTTACGGCGGAACAGTCGTGACCCATGGCAGTGACAAATAAACCAAGGTTCAATACGTCATCGCCAAAATACCTAAAACTTGTGAGCTTTCTTCAAAGAGACTTGTGCGATTATCATTAAATTTTATTTCTAAGTATCTTCTTTGATGCACGTCTAAATTGAAAATTGTATGGTCAGAAGCGTACCCTCCCTTCGATTCCTTCAAGTTTAGTTTCCTACATCAAAGAACACGCTCGCATCAACCTAAATGTGAGAGAGTTCTCTGAAAGTTTTCCCTCTGATACCCTGCCGTCAAGGGATCTCGATTCTTTACAATTTTTTCTGTAGCAGCGTACGCCAAATTGAATATCCCGCTTTAAGGTCTTGTTGGAAGCCGAACCGAAAGTTACGCGCGGGATACCCATTTGACTGGCTATAGTATACAAAGAAGACCATCGCATCGAGGAATACGATGCCTGTGCGTATAAAAAACTCTTCAAAGAGACTTAACCCTTCTTTATGAAAATGGGATGAACTGCACCGCAAAAGGATTCTTCTCCTGCGATCACAGAACTATAAAAGAATTATTACTCTCTCTCTCTCGCCATCTCTCCTCTTCTTTCCACTCATCCCGCCTCACGTGCCTGTAATACGTGCTTGTGCAAGTGCGATTATACACCTAAGTGTGCCCTTACTCTTATCTTGTATTACAAAAGTTTCCTCCGACTCTTAACGCCCCTGTTTACTATCACTGCTTCTGTGCCTCTGCGGCCTACTTCGTCACTCCAAAGCTTACTGGAAATCCAATGCCGTGTCCATAGCCTAGTATAATTGCCCGACTCCAAAGTCCTCTACAACGTACCGCACAAGCGCCTTCAATTGCGAACAGCGTTTTTTGCTTCACGCAAGCGCCTGCTTTGTCATCCCTCAGTGACAGCTGAGGCGATTGCGCGGGCGCTTTAAGATTGTACGCCTCTATATCGGTTTAGCCCTCCCCGCAGTGGCTCAGTGATTAGTGTGCCCGACTACCTAGTCCAAGCAAGAGTTCCGTCAAGACACGAGCGGGCGCTTGTCGATAGAGGCGAAAAGAAAGGCGCTCGTGTACTGTCTATTGCTATTGCGCGTCAAAGAGGGTGCCCTAAATATTGAACTGCACTCGACAACAGCTTCCTTCATAGTTTGAGTCACTTTGAGACATTAAAGTCTATTAGCCTAAACGTATATAGACAACATTCAGGCATACGTTTTGCTGCAAATTATGGTTTCCAAGTTCGCAGGGGTCAAATGGATGCAGCTAGCACAGAACCGGGTTAAGTGGAGGAATATGGGAGAGGCCTTCGCCCTGCAGTGGGTATAATCAGGCTGATGATGATGATGATAATGATGATGACGACGACGACGACGATGATGATGATGATGGTGGTGGTGGTTTCCAAGCGCTCTTCAGGGATTCTAACCGTAATCCACTGCATGGTTTGCAGCACTTAAATCATACAAATTTTATCCATGACCTGCTTCATTAGAAATGAAACATTCATCATCAGTCGCTGCAACAAGCTCACCTGATCAAATGATGGTCACCGCTTGATATTGTGAAAAATGACTTACAGGCAGATCAGAGACAGCGGGCACATTTTTGTAAGGAACACTGGAATCCTTTCATTTATAAATAGCATAAAAAGTTTTAGGATTCGATTTGAGCGACACCGTGTAAGAAAAAATGTTTTCACTTGCCGACTATAAAATGTTTTTTTAACATACAAATAAAAACGCTGATAGCAGCATGTCTGCTAAACCCCATCTGCACCGAGAGCTAAGCGGAGCGAAATATAAAATAAATTACTAGTTATCTCTTCATGTTAACCGGCGTTCCGAAGAGATGGCCTTTCTAATTTAGATGTTTAGGACCAGCTATTTAGGCTGTTTAGGAGCTCATGGGCTTGAAAGGGATTAGGGGACGAGGTGTGGGTAAGTGGCAGGTGCTTCTACGGGACATATGGGAGCTGTATGCGCACTTAGCGCTGTGTTTAGTCAGTATTCCGTGCTGTTCCACTAACGTGTTACGATTTTGGAGGTTTTGCATATTGAAGGGCAATTGTCATGTGTAAAATGAGATCCCGGTAAATTTGGAATTTGCTGAAAACGCATTCGCTGAAAATCTATGTTAGACCGTTCATTCTATTATTTTGTCAAATTTTTATTCTTTACGGATAAATTTCTTTTAATAAAAGAACGGACACTTACTTAACAGGTTGTCTGTTGAATGACTGACGTAGCTGACGTGGAGACAGCACTATTTTGGTGCTACTTGGTATATCTAGCGACAGAAATACAAACTTTAATGTTGATTTAATTTACTGATTTTAACGTCCCAAAGCGACTCAGGCTACGAGAGACGCCGTAGTGGAGGGCTCCGGAAATTTCGGCCACTTGGGGTTATTTAACGTGACTGACATCGCACAGTATACGGGTGTCTTGCTTTTCGCCTCCACCGATAAGCGGCCCCCGCGGCTGGGATTCAATGTTGCGTCCTAAGGTTCAATAGTTAAGGGCTTTAACCACTGATCCACCACGGCGTGTAAACGTTTAATGTTGACAACTGAGATAAATGGAATACTTAGTAACAGAAATATTAATCATTAGGTTGCGTTTAACTGCTATATTTGAACTGATGGTAATTGCTTGCATGATAATATAAATATTTAGTTACATTTTCAAAACGCTTCTAAAGGTAGCTCTAGCTCAATGAGCACCGTAAGGGCATGTGCCTCGGGTATTTGTCTGAGAGTCTGCATTCTTGGTCTTGTTTTAAAGCTGCGTGTTCGAGCCTTTGTACAAAGAGCTTCAGTTTTGAATAAGCAACAAGCCACGGTAAGGAAACTCAACCGTACAGCATCGTAGAAAGGAAACGGTGCGGACAAACAGAGCGCACCGAGCAGAATGGGACGGGCGTTTCCAAAAGAGACTCCTCGCCCGTATTGAAGGGACGAGCACAGAGCAGAAATGTTTTCCCAATGCATCTCGTTAAGGAATGTTTACGGAGAAAAATATTGTTAACGACCGACGGCATTCAGTACTAACGAGTGGCTTCCTTGGGCATTTCATTCGTAAGCACTTCCACACTCGTTTCGGATGAAGTCCTCTCCGGCAGCAAAAGTCAAAGTCATGGAAAGCGAGCTGAAGGAAAAATATACGGAAACAGCGCAGTCTGGAAACAGCGGAGTCCAGGTCTGGTTTTATGCGGCCTGAAATCTGATGCTAACAAGGAATTATGAATGCGAAATAATATTGTAAGGTCCAGCAAATGCAGGCGAGGTTACCACGCAGCATATACTGCGTTTGTCATTGACCGATAGAAAAATTGTACCTGCCAAGTATTTATTTCAACAAATTCCGTAAACTAAACCTTAGCCAAATTTTTCTGTTTGGTGGGTGACACTTCAATATTCAGAGACCGGTCAGTGCAGTCGGAAGACTACTGTAACGACATCACTATGGGTACCTGAGGTTCTTTAACGTACACTCATACCGAGCGGACACCTATGTACTGTGCGAGGCCAGTGAACAATAAAAAAACCCTGGTGGTTGAAACTATCCGGCACTCTTCAATACACTGGGGTCCCTTATTGCCTGAGGTGCTTTGATGATGGTAAACCCCATAAACCTAACCAATGCTTCCCAATTGCGGAGCTGGCACGTCAGAGTGCCAATCATGGTAGTAGTGATAGTGATTACCGTGTTTCCATAAGTGCACCCGGCTCTGGGTTCTATGGAGCACATCTGTAATACACCTCCCACTTCCGCTGCTGTGGCGACTTTAGGTCCCCCTGACAGCATTGCACGGGGGACGAGGCTGATGCTGGATATCTTTGTTATAACATTTTGCTAACAAATGGAATGGTGGTATTAATGAGTACTTGGCAAACGGGCAAGACAGAGGAGGCTGTGTATGGTGAAGATAGCTGCACGCACTCACGCACACACGGACACGCACACACACGCATACGCACGCACGCATGCATGCATACACATCGTGATTGGTCGTCTACTGTTCGCCTAGTAACACGTGGCATTACCCCCCACCATGTCGGCGGCTCGAGGATTCACAGTGACAATTAAACAATAAACAGCGATGCCAATGCCTTCGAGATTGTAGATAAACGGGCGTAATTCGAAGATAACCTGTCGAAGATGAGGCGTTTTGAAAGTTATGAAAATAGAAGAAACTCGAAACGTTCTTTGCTGATGATCACAACGGCACCGATAGTATCAAATAATCGATATCAGTTATCATTGTGCTTAGAGCTGTATTTGCACACTTTTGTGTGACATATTGTTTTTCCAGTGTCTGAATTCTGTCTAGGAAACCATCAGGACGAGCCCTTGAGGCTTTCTATCCAGCAGAACGGATGGCAAGCACTCACATCCCGATACAGGCAGCCATTGAGATTAAGTTGGAACAGGTTTAAAGCTCAGATTGTGGTAAGGTAGTTCCTGTTTTCGGTCTAGCTGTGTGCCCTTCCTTTAAAACGAAACCGGCTAGCATACACTACAACTTTCACATTTTCATCTTCCTGCTGGACAAGTTCAGCATCGGGACCCGAATGCCTGCCATTTGTATCAATTTTTGCGGCTGCTCGTTTGTCAAAATTTAATATTAGTAGTGCGGGCTTTAGGCTACCGAAGAACTATCTCGTCGAAGGTGTCGTTTTGATTCCCTGAAGGGGCCAAAAATAACTGATCTCCGGTATGCAGCATAAATGGCTAGGCAACTGTTGACTCATTTTCGACATAAAGCCTGTATTAAGCTCAAAGGACCTGAAATCTTGAAGGCACCTTTCCATGGCTCTTAAAACTTCCCAGCAGCAGCGGACTACTCCTGGTCTCGATGGACGAACAGCTTTTAGGCTATTTGCGTGTCGCAGTAAACGCAGCTAGTGGAACCTGAAGAGTCATTTCTCCGGCTTTGTTGCCAAACGTATGAAGTGAATTTTCCTCATCCCCGATCACAGCCTGTCACGGGGTTGCTTCAAAGTTAGGAGAAAAAAAAAAGAAAACGTTCGTGGACTATGAACGAAGCATTTGATGCATAGACGCATAAACGTTAGGTTTTTATAGCATACTTTAATATTAAGCTATCTTCTATTGGAAGAAGTGGGAAAGGCTTCATTGATCGTTCTGAAGCATTTATTGTGCGGTGGGAGTTTTCTTTGAGGAAAGTGTATGCTGCGGAAAGAGCATCTCTGAACATTCAGTACCGCGCCAAATCACCTGTCAGAGGGATGCTCGCGATTTGACTCGATAATCTTGGGTTTGGTTAAATTGAGACAGAGACTGATTTTCAAGGCAGATTCGAACCAACATCATATGTATACCTCCTATTGTATGCTCTGAGTATAGGTGTAAAGACAACAAGTAAAGACATTTAACATTTTGCCTAACTCTCTGACAGGCAGTGTCTAGTCTATAGCGTCTATACATAATGTTAAGCTTAAGCGTACTCATAGTTTTTGAAGTGCACTCCTCCTCCTTAGTTTTTGTCTGAATCGAAACACCGCGGCGGTAGCCGGCAGCTACACGTAGGGCTGGTGCCTGAGCATGGGATCTTGTGCATGAGTTAGACGGAGCTCATTTGCAGGTTCTCTGATATCGTAAATGGCAGTTGATCAGTTGTCTTTTCGCTGCTTGTCATTCGTCTGTCAGCACTGCATGTATCAAAATTTCAGCAGTATACTTCGTGCAAAAAGCACACAACCGCTGCAACTTAGAGGTAGTCGCTTATGCGATAAAAGCGTGAATTAGTTGTTGCAAAGAGCTTCCTCAAGAACATGGGTTGCTATTCGCGTATTTACTGCATGGAAACACCATCAGCGCGGCCGGAACCTCTCAGGACGTCCTGCCTCTGAGCAGAACGTAACGACAAAGCTTGTCGTCGGACGTGATTAGTAGTTCAGTATTTTTTCATTAGATTGCATTTTCTCGGGTACCTCCAAGGTAAAGGTTAGGTCTCCAACCAATGTGAGACTGCTGCCAAGTCTTTTCTTTCTTTATTAGTAATTACCCTGGTGGAGACGGCCACTCTGAGCAATGATCCCCAGTTTATTAATGAGAACGTGCGCAGGCTCCTCAGAAGACAGGTTTAGTGACATATCCCATCCCATCCTATGACTGCTTGCATCGCAACACCGCTCAACCGCTTTCTGAATGTTTTATTTATCGACGTTGCTTCCCCAGCTCTGTGTGTTAAAGCGTTGTCATCAGCTTTCCAAAGTTACTGCCAAAGCGCGCTCGCGTTTCATTGCCAGTCCCGGAGTGCTAGTTAAGCGCTGAAGCTTGCGCCAATCGCATGAAGAAATAAACTAGTGCTGCGGAGGTCATGTAAAGAGCTTAAGGGAACTTCTTGTTGGGGTTGTTGGTAGGTGATCATTTTAAAGGCAGCAGAGCAAGCAGCAATATGGAAGAAGCACACACAGACACAACGACGATATTGCCTTAATACAATACTACCTTGCATTACTGAAGTATGGTCGGTCGCGCCCGCGTATGTTTTCGTGCCAGATGCAAAAATGTTTAGAGATCGCTGCAGATTCTGCACTGGAGAAATGCGTAAGCCTGAGCGTTGCTGCGTTGTCCGCGAGATGTGTCAGTGGGATTCCGCGAATGTCAGATATTGCGCCTTGCCATTCCTGTACATCAATTATGGAACGCCGGTGAAATTTGATGATTTAAACGGAACGCTAATTATGTTCGACAATGGGCGCGCGATGTACCGTGTGCAGCAGCAATAGAGAGATTTAGCATACCGTGATCCGCGATCCATTACCGTGACCCTCTACCGCTCGTGGGCACTAGCTGATTGGTTCCGATGCGGCAGGTCAATGTGCCGACATCAAGTATGTAGCGCCATCTATCGGCATCAAAGTGATCTAAGCATGCGGTATGGAACGCACGGTGGCGGATCACGGTAGCGGATCGCGGATCACGGTGTGCTAAATTTCTCTAATAACGCTCTGCTTTCGCACTTCTGCACTGCAGAATCTGCTGGACTCGCGGAATTTTTCAGACTGCAGTTAGTTGATTCCTTCTCTTTACTCGCTTCCTAACCATTCTCACCCGTTTGTGCACGAAAATTCCGTCCTTTCCCGATCTTTCACGGTCAAGCATTTTAAATTTCCCGCCACTACAAGTTAGGCCTACGTGACCGGAAACTGAGTACCACGTAACCACCTTTGGACATCGACATTATCCCTCCTCCCAGCAATTTTAACGTCTGATTGACTCAATTGGCTCTAATTATTGAACTAATTACCCACATCGTCCATTTTGCCACTTGCACATCTTTCCATGACGCTCTATCTGATGGTACCATACTTTTTCCGATAAATCAACTAGTTCCTTTTTTACAGCTCCGAGAAGGTTATGCTCACGCAAAACCTGCCTACATTGTCACACAATTATTGTGTATTAATTAGCAAAGTCGAAATGTAATGCACTTTTGCTGTGCTCGATGTGTGGTAGCGTGACCTTTAATGTGCTCGGGGAAAGACTGCAAGATACCCTTTTTCGGACTGGCTGAGTAAATTGCATCAATAAAAGAACCCAGAATTTACAGTCTTGTCGCCCTGCGTTTGTAGTGCATTCATCATAACCCCTCGCGATCAACTAGCTAAGTTATAAATCCCAAAAATGTAAACCACACAAGGATTATTCGTAAAAACATAAAAGGGGAAGCTGCCAGTGGTCATAAATAACTGGTCTTTCTTAATATCTTTCTTCCGTGCCAAAGAAATAAAAATAAAGACTAAGAGTACAGCTACTGTAGAGCATTGGCGTAAAAGTACTGTACAAAGGGGAAAAAACGAATGTATAGAAAAACGCATAACCGACAGTGACATTTATTCATTTCTTCGAAGATTGGTTTGGTACATCTCTGGGACATCTTGAGTAACTGCATGCGGCTTAGGTGTATATCACTGCGGGGCACAAATCTCTGCGCATACACACGCACCAGTAGAAGCTGCACGTAACTTTCTGCAGAATGGCCTACACACGGTTGCGCAAGTGGCTTTGGACGACACGCGAGCATAAATCACAATTTTCTGCTGGCAAGGCGATACTTCTGCTGCCTGGGTAGGTATTTCGCAAGAGCTCGTCGTCGTTGGGTGGCGTGGCTTGTAACATATGAATCCCCATTCGCTCTGCGTGTAGGTGTCATTATCATCTATTTACTGCCCTACCCCCTCAACACGTACGCACACTCGACATGAATGAGTTTTACAAGCCTTATTTAATGCTTCCGCTGGTGAAGTTCGGCGTTTTTATTGTCAGTGTCCTATATCTGCTCGCGAGCCATGCTGTTTCTTACCATTTCCCTGCTTCATATTCATGATAAGAAAGCTAACATTTGTCATAGTAGCTTTCTTCATTTATTTTCATCAGTTTTTCATCACTGTTTGCTTCTGTCCCCTTTTCTGTTTCCTATCCTTAATTGCAGAGTATATATTCTTAACAATAACGCGAGCACAAGTAAATTATGCCTGTACATGTCGAACATAGTAGAGCTTATGTTTGCAAGGAAGCCCAGCGGAACTGCTGGAAAGTTGAATATATTCAATTTTTGATAGCTATTCTTAGCACACTACATAGCTGGTAATTTATTTGGTACAGCAAATAATAATGCGCCAGCGCAGCTGCTCAGTGGTTACGACGCTTGGCCACTGAACCGGAGTACCTGGTTTCGATACCGATTGCCGCGGCCGCGTTTCGATGGAGCCGAAACATAAATGCGTCCTTACACTGTGAGATATCAGCTCACGGTAGATACCCTAGTGGTCGAAATTAATCCGAAGATCTCCACTACGGCATCTCTTTTCGCTCCCACTTTCCTCCATTCCGTTACGAAGCTGTTAAGGTGTCCGCCAAGAATCATGACATATACTCTGATTTTCCTTTCCTATAACCCAATTAAAATTTATTTAAATAATGAAGTACTCGATGACCTTATCTGGAGCAACACGGCCCAATCAATGTCTGACAGGCTATATAATTCAGAACGGAAGGAATCGCTGGCTATCCACAGCGACAACCTCCATGAAACATCTGGTGCTGTCATAAATGAATCACAATGGGATGAAGCAAGGTGAAAACAGTTGTTACAATGCTCCAAAGCAAACCTTCAAAAGCGGATTTAAATTGCATAGAGGAGAGCGATTGCCTAGAAAGAAAAAAAAACAGAGACGCAAGATATATTTTTCTGTCCATCGATGCAATGAGTATAGACTTCACCTTTGCGCTTCGTCATAATGAAGAGCAGCCAGCAGGAAATGAAAACGCGGACTTAGAAAACCAGGCGAACGTACAATCTTTGCCAGAAGTTTGGAGTCCATGATTGTTTGATTTTGAACCACACCGTGTGGCGAGTATTATAACCCTTAGGATGTAAATCTCCCAAAGATAAAATGTTTTGCTCCGCTGGCTGCAATAGGTAGCCCTTCTACAAATTTTGCACGATCCCCACTACACGGTTAAAAACCAGAACCCCGGGACTCTAAGCTTGTAACAGGTACTGTACCTAAAGTTAAAAACAGGGCTCCTTATTTGAGCATGCTTTCAGCAGAGCAGTATTTTATGCAGAAGAATACTGTTCTATTTCGCTCCAAACACATGACCGCATACCTGTTACAATATAATAGGACATGATTAACACCTAATTGACGTCCGAAAGCGACAGATATATTTCTACTTATCGCTCCTTTCTCCTTATCGACCGCTTTTGATGGAGGCAAAATGTAAGGAGGCCGTGTGCTGCGCGACGCTAGAGCATGTTCAAGAACTCTAGAGGGTAAATATTTCCCTCAAGCTATGAGGGGGAGGGGAGTGGGGGGGGGGGGCCGCTGAGGTGTCCTTCATAACGTGTGGCTTTTTATTACTTCAAACACTAAAACACACCAAAACTAAGCAACCTTACACATATATATATATATATATATATATATATATATATTATATATATTTAATTTTCTTTCATTGATCCATATACATCGTTGCCACGCAGAGTGCATGGGACGCTGGCCCAGTTCACAGGCGATGCGTAGGAGTAGAAAGGCACCGGCGAGAAGTTTTCTTTTTCTTTTTTCCAAGGCGTCCTACGGATGTTTACTCAATTAGGGAGACCTATAATTTCTACTGCAATAGTTCATTTAGAGCAATATAAACTCCGCAATAGATATTATCGATACAACTAGCTGATATTGCCTACTACGTAAAACGATAAAAAATAATTAATGATATTCCACAGGTTGATAGTTAGAAAATTGTATTCTCAAGTAAAAATGAATAAGGAAGATTGTTGCTGAGAAGGGCAAGTTGCAACAATGTGAGAGTTGACGACGATGAAGGGCTTTCTCAAGTCCCTGTAGCTCAGGAATGAATGTTAGTTTTATGCGAAGCATCACTACCACTAAATTTTGCATTGCACTTAACTGTGATTTCTAAAAATATGAACTCATTCTCTGAAAGAATAAACGCTGCAAAATATTGACCGGGACTTCATTAAAAAAAAAAAAAAGACATGCAGCGACCGCTCTGAAATTCGCGTGCAAGCACGCAAGCGTCTATGATTGCGCAGAGCCCCTGTGGAATATCACGTGTTAGTTAAATTTAGGAACACTTGATTTCTGCTTCCAAAGGTGCTGAAGTGAGAGCGTTAATGGCTCCCCTTCCGAACCCTGATTCGCACACATGCACTTAACTATACTAGCCTAACCGTTAATTCTAAATTCTGACTAGTGTTTCACACATACTCATTACCTTACGGACGCAAGCTATACAACATTAAGCTGAAGATCACCCGACATAGGTATTAGAGCCCCGTTTTAACCGCGCTGTCCATCCAACAATCTGAAAGAAGCGGCTCTAGTTAGAAGTTCCTCATAATCATGCCATTTCGTGTGATATCGCGGCGTCAACCAACTCGCCGACAAACCAATTCAAGACCATGTCAGCGGCCACCCACCACCTGCCAGAAGTATGCCCCTGATTCTTGGCTCGCAACAACAACGCCGACCACAACAGCAATGTCAGATCCGGTTTTTGTGGATAATGGGGGCTATACTCGTGTTGCACTGAAAACGTTTTGCTCGAATTAGGGTGTGCTCGAGTCAAGTTACCTGGCAGAGTATTAGGGAGGAATGGATTTCATACTTACTTTTATACCGTGACTTTTGCTTGAGAAAAAGAATTTTCTACAAAACAGAATATTGATGACAAGGTTCCGGCCTGAAGACGATGCTCATCTCTGTTTGTGCTACTTCGACTGCATTAAATGCAGCACTAAACTGGCGATTATTGCCTTATAAGCTCAAACAGGACAAAACGGGGGATATTGGACCTTGTCGGAAAATGTCATGCAAAGCGTTAGACAGAACTTTAAGGAAAAATGCTCATGAAAATAGCGCGCCTCCTGCCGCAAATTGTGCAGCTTCTTTTCTGCTTCTGGAATAAGAAGCAACGGAGCGTCGTTTTTCACCCCACCCCTTTATAACTTGCTTCGTTCAGCTAATTTGTCTCCCCACGAGATGCAGCTTCACTTAACGGACTCGAGGGCTTTATCGCGTTTCAACCATACGAGACTTCTTAACAAGTTCGGTCTCTTCCCTGCCATTGGCTTTTTTTTTATACAGGAGTACAGTACCACGATGACGGCGGAGAGCTCATTGGAATTGTTACCCCGTTGGCCGGATGATGCTCAGCTGCGTCCAGAGAGGACACTGAAGCGCAGACCGGAATGGCTGCTGATACATGGTCGTTAGACGCGGCTTGCTGATTCGCCTACTTAGCACGAGCTTTTGGCTTGGCCGGCAATTAGGGTGCTAGACGTTTTTCTGCAGTGTACTCTTGGCTGGTGACAATTGTTTTCTTTAGCTTTTAGATAAGCTGTTATCTGTACGCGTGGCTTTAGGAACTAACCCTCATATCTTCTAACTGTCTGACATAGTGGACGTGCGTCGGAGTCAGTCTGGCTACAATCTCGAGCGGAACATGTTTTTGGACACTCTGTTTCACGAATCGCTTCTACGTTCAGTGTATGAGGCTTTCTTTAATGTGCCAAAGTTGACAATAAGTAGTTTATGTACTTGAAGCTGCCTCTACTTTTCACAAAATTTCCAGAAGTCTATAGGCATACTTTACCTTACCAGCTATATACTGCCTGGCATAAAAAGTGATATTCCGCTGGTTGTCAAATTAATGGGGAATTTTGAAGTAAAATGAATACGTCGAGCCGGAGTATTTAAGCTTAAGTGTATTCTCTAAAATTACACACGACTTTCACAACGTCACGTTAGCTCTCCTCCTCGGTAAAACGAACGTCATAAATATTGTACCTGCCTGAAAAGATCAAGATATCAAGGAGTCAGCCGGTTTATTGTTACCGGGATATTCTGGCGTCAAGTGCATGGATATGAAAACTTAGGAACAGAAAAAATAATCACCTATATTACAGAAAGGCTCCTCTTAGTGCCTACAATCTGTTACATTGACATATTGCAAGGTTACCTATTTGGTTTGGAAAATAGACTTTTTTACCCAGAGGAGCCACTTGTTAAATTACTGGCGCATCTTTTTTGGCGCGAGCCTAAAATAACAGCGGCTGGAGAATAAACAGTGAATCATTCATAGTGACTCCCATGCACAGCCGCGAACTCACTATGTTTTCTTCAGACAGCATCGTATCGGCCCATGATTCCCTATGAATGACAACTGTCTTTCAGATGTTCAGAAAGGCTGTTTAAGCGTGGTCCTGGGGAATCTAGCATGTGAGTTCAGGGAGAAAGCAGGGGACAGAAGTTGCCGACTAAAAATGATGCTCTAGAAGAAAGCTGTACAATTCTTCTCTGGCCAAGAAGCAACTATTAGGTCCAGTAGTCGGTTTGCGTCTGAGCAAGCCAGCTTAGACTAAACAGCCTACAATAGGTGCAGCTCCTTTCCGCAAAACCATAAGCGCCATGACGGTTGCCTTCATCTAGCTGAAACATTCTCTGTAGAAGTTGGCGGAAAGCAAATTTCGAGAAGGGAACATTTGTTCAGGAAACGACAGACATTACAGCATGACGATCGTCTGAAGGTCATTGCCGACAATTTTTGGTTCGAAAAATGAGTTTAGGGTAAAAGAGGAAACAGTGTAGGTCACTGGCTATGCGGAGCTGCAGGCACTGCATGCATGAGCTTCGCTATACTTGCTATATCTGAAAGATCCTCTCGTGCCCTCCTACGTCACCGAAAGTGACGTCGAATATTTCGTAGCCTAAAATGTGTTATATTCATTCCAAGTAGAAATGTATGAACTAGCAGTAAATTTATAAAAAAAAAAATTAGGAATGATAACTTTGTGGGCAATTTCGAATGTGACGCTCGCTGTGCCCCAGAGGGAAGCTGCATTTTAATGCAATACGAAAATTTTCATGCTGGTCGTGATCCTTATAATGGATATATGCTTATATTCGTTCACTCGTTTTGTCTGTGCTTCAAAAAGAAAACCCCGAATTTAAATTTGAATGTCGTACCTTAAGTATTTCTGCCGGCTACCGCCGCGGATAAGCCTGAAATAAAGCTTCACTCTGAAGAAAACATTTCCTCACGGCGCATCGTTTGATGTTACTAACATGGTTGCTGTCATTATTTGTAAGAATAAAATATTGCTGGCGGTTGCGTTGACCAATTTGAGTGGCTTAACTTTATTTTTCATTTTGCACAGTAGGTGCTTCTTCGTATTCTTATTTCTATTCACTGCAGCAAAATGAGTGGGTGAAAACGTTTTCTTTCGCGTAACACTAAGCCCGCCTGTGATATATGAGGTAGCGTTTTACACTAGACAGATGCTTATTTGTGCTGAAAATTTATTTTGTTACAAATACTCCAGGCAGCAGCGCTGCCCAAGAGATTGTTACATGTTTTGCAGTAACAATTGAGAAAAACTATTTTCATCAGAGAATTCCACAATAAATGAAACTAGACAGTTCCACCGATTTGTTGTGAGGGGAAGTATAAATTTTGTTAAACAATAGACGTGTAAAAAAATGGGCATAATTTTTTAGTGTGGTTCATGCTACAGGATATTTAGGGAGCAGCTAAATAATAAGTATCACATGACAAATTAGAGTCGTTGATATGTGGGATATGAAAGAATTTCAGCCTCCAGACCTGACGGCTTACTTCAAGGGTTTCTAAGTTGAGCTGATTGAGAATAATATTAATCGAAGGTGTTTTATATTAATAAAGAATAAATACGGCAGAAAGGCGATGGATGTGTTCTAGTTTAACAGTGTCGTTAATATAGTACAGGTCCTCACAATCTTGGCATACTCATGAAACCGTCTGATTAGAGGCTGGTTTGCTTTAGGCTTGACGCGAGGTGTTGAGCCTCTGAATTTTCAGCGAAGAAAAGTGAACTTAGTCTCGCGCGGTTTCTGTGTCAAGCTCTTTAAGACATATATTTTGCCTAAACTACGAGTCACGTGAGCTTGGCCTGTTGTATAGTATATGAAAAAGTAACTAAGTAATGTAGATTGCTTGTTAGCAGTCTAGAGGAGTGCGGATGTCGGACCTTTAAGGGCAAGTTTGTGTGTTGAGGGGAGACGCCTACTCGCCACATTTCGGGAGAAGTTCGCCTTTAATGTTGTCATATGGGCTCCACTATTCGACAGAAAAGTTGACCCAGGTTATTTATGGGAAAGAAGGTAAGATGTAAGAACATAGAAATACTCATTGTTCAACTATTGTGAAATCTCACAACGGGTTTGCAGCGCAGACGATGTGGCACAACGTCTGGCGCTGAGCAAAAAATGCGGCCGAAGAATACTAGCCTGTAAAGCCATTAACATGCTGCAGAAGTCAGGCATAGCTCACAAAACCCCAGACCACAGAATGGCTGTCATGTTACCTACATTCGCATACAAAGAATTCTGCTCAGTCAACACGCCTATGACAACAGACAGCACATGTAGCACGGAATGTGGTGAACGAAACTGTTTTTGTTATTAATGAAGCGAAGCTGTGCTTTGAGGGGCACGAAAAAGAACAAAAAGGTAGTTCTCGCTCTTAAATGATGTGCGCGCAGACTAGGGCTTCAACTTGAGGTGTCCACACAAGGAAATCTCTGCTGGAAAAGGAAGCCATAAATTATCAAACCACTGAGCAGATTGGAAAGAACAAAACAGTGTCACTTTTTCCCTACGGCAGGCTTCACTCTCTTTGTCTCTTATTCACCAAAATCCTGCCCGAACAGAGAGCCCGCTAAGAGCACAGGATTTCAGAAGAGAATATACACAGCAGACTTGTGAGGCCGATAGAGCTCCTAACACCCAACATAACCAAAAACCGATAGGAATCTGGTGAAGAAGATAAAAAAGAGAGGCTATGGAAGAGTAAAGAATAGCAGAGAGCATATAGAGAGAGGGGATACATAAAATGTTTCTTACACGAACGAAGAGTAGATTTTGATCCTTTATCAAATTGCAGCACATTCTAATTACGTCCAACTTCTTAGCTATGCCGTGGTTTGAGTTTTCTCCTGAAGGCTTCGAAGCTCTCACACCGAATCTCTTCGTCTATTGACCAGTGCACCTTTGGAATGCGCTTTCATATTTTGCGTACAAGAAATCCCTATTCAGATTACCAGACACTTGACAAGGCAGCCTTTGCAATTTAAATGCGACGCTCTTCAAGCACGGCGGCCGCTGCTGAGAGCGAAAGCGTCATTTGCGTTTCAAATAGGAACGTCTGGTCGTCGCTTTCCGCGCTCCTAATCAAGATGTCTTCTCCAGAAGCATCCCCTCAGAGCGGTGCCTCATCCTGCAGCAAATTCTATGGACACATTGTGGCTGTATCTTTAAATAGACCGTTGTGGCCGCCCTTTAAAGTACTCCTGATAGGATTGCAGTTCTCACGCACGTGCACCAGGTCACCGTTTCATGGAGCATGGCACAGGTGCGTTAGGAGCACGTGTCAAGACAGTGTACGTGCGCAACAAAATGCCTAGAGTAAGCCTTGGTCAGCCTTACATGCTTAAGAGCGGGGCAAAAGTTCGTTGTAGCCCTGTTCTATGAACAAACAATAGGCATTACTCGGACCTTAAGACGGGCTTGTGAAAGGTGACTGATGTGTGGAGGAGAATACCATTGATACTTGTGGAAAAACACAGGGTAAAGGTAGCGAACGAGGAGGTCGACATTCCAGCTGCATAAACGTATCAGGCCTTCTTTCTAGGATCGGGAAAAATCGCGACAAATTTTTTTTCACAGTTCTAGTACACACTGCGGCGTTATAATGCGGGCCTGAAAAGTATCCGCTTCTATTGAGCTGTTTTGGATCGCCAGTGTACAAATAGCTACAAGGCTTCGTTTTGCGCCGGTGAAAATGGAAAGAGTTCGGTATTGAAGATAAATCTCACCCTGAGAGTGTTCACCCGAATTACGATTATACAAATTATTATATTGTCACGGACGACAAGGAAGAAGAAGCGGACAGTGGCGCGGGCAGGAGCGCTCGCGCTAGGCCCGCGAACATTCATTAAACGTCATCTACCATCGTCATCGGTCATGTTCTGTCTCCTGTTTTCATCTGCTTGCCGCTTCGTAACATTTGGTTGGATGTGCGGAGTACGGCATCCCCATCCTCGCCTTGGAGCATCGACGCCATCTTCAAGCCGGGGCCATCACCGAGGGCTCAGGGACATCGCCGAGCAGCTTTGCCCCAGCCCTTAACGCCCAGACCTGATCAACTACCACCGCCCAGCCCCCAGCCCGGACCTGAAGACAAGGAGAACAGACATGCCAATCAGAACCGAGACGAAAGACCCGAAAGACCCGAAAGACCCGAAAGACCCGAAAGACCCGAATGACCCGAAGGACCCGATGGACACGAACACGCAACCCCCGCCCAAGCTGCCCGACGTGACCTCCAGCCATCGGTCCCATGGACTCTGGTGACGGATGGTTGACAGCTCCAAGGGAGGCGGATCCCACACGCATCAGACATCGTACCGGCAAGCCGTTCTATTTCTCCTTCTTCCTCTTCTTCTTCAAGCATCCAGACACGCCCTTCATCATGCCATAAAATCATTAACATCGCTAAACTTCCTCGTCCACGATCGGGACGATCGCTCGGTGGCCCCGGGATTGCCAAACCATATCCCGTAGGCGCACTGGAGCATACGACGCTCTCTGTGAGTTAAATGGTGATTGTTGCTGAAAGGTGTCTCTGAACGAAACCTAAAGGTAACATACCCTCATTGTAATCGGCGAGTTTATGCTGAAAGATGTATCTGAACGTAACCTAAAGGAAGCTCTCTGTGAGTTAAACGGCGATTGTTGCTGAAAGGTCTCTCTGAACGCAACCTAAAGGTAACATACACTCGCTGTAAACGGCGATTTTTTGCTGAAAGATGTCTCTGAACGTAACCTAAAGGTAACATACACTCACTGAAGGCAGGAAATGATTACGTTGAAAGTAATTGCAAAAAGAAAATATCGAAAAAAATAGGAACACAGGAGTCGAACAGATGTTTCAGTGGCATTAGTGCGGAGATACGTCGTGTTAATCGATTGCGCCATGAAAGCAACGAGAGCCACGGCCTTTAAATGTATTCTTATTCGTTTAGAGAATATTTCCATTACTTGTCGCTAGGTGACGCTGCTCAGAGGAATCACGTGAAATATATATGAGGAACGCCTGAGGAAATTGGACAGTAACAGATGGGCAGCTAAAGTATTTAAATACCTGTACCTAAAAGGCGTTGACTCACAATGGAGGAAAAGAACTAGGAAACTAACTAGTAAGTATGTTAGTAACAAGGACAGAGAAATAAAGAGCATTAAGCAACAGGTGAAAAACACAGAAGGTAAAAATTGGATAAATTCGATGGAAAACAAACAGTGTGGAATTATACCGAAAGTGGAAAATGCAGATCAGGAAGGAAGATTTCTTTGATAACTCAAGAGGCAGTGCCCTACTTTTTGAAGCTAGATCAGGGTGCCTTAGAACACGCAGCTACAAAAAGAAATTTAACAATGGAGATGACGTATGTGCTGTATGTGGAAACTCCAGTGAAACAATTCACCATATAATACTCGAATGTAATGGCATCCATCCGGACGTTGGTGCAGGCGCAATCACAATTCACCCTATAATACTCGAATGTAATGGTATCCATCCGGACGTTGGTGCAGGCGCAATCACTGAAGCTCTGGGGTTTAGAGATAACAGTGGCTGGGTGAATAAACCGGCGGTGGAAACTAGCAAAAAACGACTGAAAGATTGGTGGCTTAAAAGCAGAGAAGTGACATAATGTTAGTAATGTAGGAACAAAAATTTAATAAATAGAATGATGGTTTAATTAACGATTATAAATAATTAAGATATAGGGAGAAAAATGAGCATGATAGCTACTGCTACCACCCCGTTTCAAAGGGGACGCTCCTAATTCCATCCATCCATCCATCCATCCACGTTCCAGAGCGTCATCTGCTCGAGTGCTCCTACGGGATATGGTTTGCTAATACGCCCCCGGGTCATGTTACGGACGACAAGGAAGAAGAAGCGGGCAGTGGCGCGGGCAGGAGAGCTCGCACTAGGCTCGCGAACATTCATTGAACGTCATCTACCATCGTCATCGGTCATGTTCTTCTCCTGTCTTCATCGGCTTGCCGCTTCGTAACAATATTATACAAAAGCCTGCGTATTTTTCAGGCCTACGTAATTATACGAAATTTCGTGGCTTTTCGGTGATCTAAAAATATAATTCCTAGGCTGTATAATGGGAGCTGCGGAGGTATTTTTTCTGTCCGTGTTCATATTTCTTTTTTTTCAAAGGATCAACCTATGCACTTATCGGAATTAAAGTAGGCGCTGTGTTCAGAGCCACCCGAAGCGCGACGCTTCAGAACTAATCTGATCATGCGGTTTGGTTTGGAGCATTGGCGCATAGGAGTCTAGGCGCGCACAGGCGACATTCCCTATGCATGTCGCACACACTTCTTTTTTTTTTTCATTTTCCTGTTCCACCATTTTCCTCTGCATATATTAGCCGTGCGTGAACAAATCTAAGAGGTGGTAGGCAAGCATTGTAACCTGGTTGTCAGGTTATGGTAATGCACTGACTGGCTCGGTATCGACAAAACAATTCCCCACGACAATCTGGCTTCCAATGAACTGCTTTATCTTCGAAGAGAGCTGTGTCGTTCGCTACTTCCACATAGATTGTTTTTTTTTTTTATATAAGGCGACTTGGGGGTCGGCAATCAATTTAACCAGACTCAATTGTAGATATCCTCCTTAGTTTGATCCTATAAAACTGTATCCAGGCAAAATAAAGTATTGCCCTTTATTTGTTACGGGCAGCGCTCAGCACCGATTACTTTTTGTGCATATTCCTCGCGCAAATTCATCAGTAATGACTCTAAATCTTGATAAATTGAAAAACACGTCCAGATCCATTGCAGCCTAGGCTTAGATTTTTTTCAAGCAGAAAGAGCATTTTTGTAATTGGCCAGCAAAGAAAACAATGTTCGGCTGCACACAATAGGAGACCAATAGTACGGTTTTATCTCTTATTTTCTTTGCGGTTTGCGGTATTTAACACTTCAAAGCGATTCAACATTTATTTTGTCGCATATTCATCGCTATTCGTTCGCTACAAGGGTTATTCCGAAATGTTTCTGACAAAACATGCACCATTTTCTATCCTGCAGCACTATTACCAAATTCTCGCAAAACCTCTATATCTGAAGCCGATTTGATCTTTGACCTTTCCGAAGGACTTCAGGTGTCCACAGAAACATGTGTGACAGATACTACACAGCTCCTTTCCAGTGAACCAATTATAGAACGCTGGTGAACTTTGATGTGTTGAACGGAACACTGGTTGTGTTAGACAACGGGGGTGTGATGTAACATGTGCAGAAGCAGCACTCATGCTTTCGCATTTACCACCTGCAGAATCTTCAGTGCTTTCAGAACTGAGAAGCACATGCGATATGTAGTCTGGAAGCATGGCCGCCTTGTTAACATAGCAAAATAACGTTTACATAACTGTGACACAGCAAACAAAATCCTGCCAAGCACCCTGCTGCTGCACTATATTCTGTGATTAACTGAGTTAAACCATCTGTATACGTTTTTTTCCTATTCGCCAAGGCGAATAAGAAAAACATTTGTTTCTTATTTGCGGTAAAAAATCGCTAGCTTCAATATTTTATCCGAACTATGCCGCAGTTGTAAGGTAGAAAGTTGGGCGAGTTCAATATGGTTCATTTTGAAGATAGCGCAAAAACCAAGGACCAAGAGTAGAAGGACATACCACGAGCGCTTTTAACCTCGGCTGAAGAGGCGAAGAAAAAGATCCCCGAGCAGTTAATAAAGTTCACTCACTCACTCACTCACTCACTCACTCACTCACTCACTCACTC
>JAJIZL010017321.1:181768-205128 GCA_023969395.1 Amblyomma maculatum | reverse complement strand
CCCCCCCCCCCCCCCCCCCCCCCCCCCCCCCCCAATTGCCCTCAAAGAGATCGAATAAAAAGTGTACCTAGTTATAGGTATCATTTCAAACGTAATAACTGTCCCACTACTGTAGGAGGTCCTTTAAGGACCATACGCTGCAAATGAGCCCATACTTCTACTCTTCGAACTTACCGAATGAGCTTCCCTGAGACGAAAGGGATAGAGTGGTTGAAACGATGCATTTCAAAGGTGCTTAATTCAAATGGCATTTTTGGTAGTCATTTTCAGTTTTCTTCCATGACATACTTGCACGAAGACAACTAATTGAAGGTTACACTTAATCAGGGAAAAATAATTTTCAAAAGCAGTCGATAAAATAAACAAGTAATTTCAGCACTATAGTGGTCTAAAACACCAATGCACAAATGCAGAACAACGCTGTACAGGTGACACCTTGCCACAGGCGCATTTCAATCGTTGTTTATGGCCTACATAGGCTGAATATTTTCCTTTGGTTTTCTGCAGCTTTAGGTAATTTCTTCCACGCAAGGTATTAACCGAAATGATTGCGACTTTTGGCCTCACTTGATTTGCGTACATAAGAAGCGTCAGGTGGCACCTTTTCAGAAAATTCCGCGTGGTGCGAAAATGCACTTCAAGAGACATTTTCATATTATTTTGGATTTTCTATCGTGAGCAGCATTACAGTAGAGTTGAGGTTTTTCAGGTTCCCTTAAAGGGCCTGAAATTGATAACACTTGCTCCCGGACAAAGTTTTAAACCATAAAAAAGAGGTACAGTTCGTGGAAATTGACACCTTTCGGAAAGACCTGGGTCAAATGATCAAATTCATCGCTCTGTATGACCCTGCCATACCTGTTTGATATTCTGTTTGTATTGTACACGCGACAGCGATAATGATAATGCCATAAATGCTTATTAAAAGACGCACTGCAGGTAGCTTTACACACACTAGTTTTACGGGAGTTATCTGCGATTGTCACATCAAAGGCCACATCTATGGCTATGCACGTTAAATATGAACCTTGGCATTAAGGAAAACGTACTCGCCCACTATAAAGTCATTTCATGCATTTTTGTTTTACTTCGTTTGCAGAAAACATTGTAATATTTCCACAGGCTTCATGTACAAATGTTCCGAATAACCTTTTTATTTAAATGTGTAGCACAATACGCATAGTAAGGAAGAGGCCATACAAGCCGAATCCTTGAATATTTACTGGTGTCATAGCTTCACAGTAACTTGTAGTTTAAGATGTTTGCGATCCAATCAGCCAAACCTGTAGAAATCTTAGCCGACAAGGCTCAGTGACGTTGCAAAACTTTCTCAACGTTGCCCAAAGTAGACCAACTTAGGCAATCACTAGGGTTCACTTTATATCCATTCAGTAAATCTAAGGGCTTCATCTCGCACGTTTCACTCCCCGGTGTGTCTGATTCGAGAGGTATTCTGATGCCCTCAGCGCTCCAGATATCCAAGAAAAAATAAAGGCCTGGGATTATGCGTCCTAATGCGCGTCTCGTGCTTATATTTGGCCAGGCCTTTTTGTCGTTGAGAAGTACCGATTTTAAGAACGAAACACATTTCTGTGTAAAGCTATACGCTGCCCTTTTTATGCGTGAGGTCTAGGCTAAACTGCAGAAACAAGCCTTTTACCTTTGTCGTTTTATGGTGCTGGAATATTCTCGGAGAGAGGAAATATTGTCTTACGAAGATTCAACGTATGTGCCTTGTAGCCCTTTAAAAACGCTGCATGCGCTGTACATTGCTAGGCGACACATCTCTATGCGTGTTTTTTTGAAAGGTAATAAACTACGAAAACGGAATGCATTTCCTTTCGGTCCTTTGAATACAACTGCTTTTTGAGAAATAACAGGAAATGGCGTTCTCTCATACTTGAAGGTAAACAAATGTGTTGAGAAGAATACGGAGCAGCGCTGAAACTTTTAAGGAGGCCGTGTTTTTGCGCGCACCTGAGGGAAACGGCAAGCAATATTTTAAAAGGTTTTCAGGGATACGTACATGGCGAGGCTGCTTACATAGTGTTTTGAGAGAGGGAATACAAATATAATCTGCAATTCTTATCGGTACCCATCATAAACACACACCCTTTTAGAGCGCCTTGTTTCTTTTAAAGACATCCTATGATTCTGAACAAAATGATGGACGAACGAGGACTGAGAAAACGTATCACTCCTGTATAGAGTAGAAAAGGAAAAAGGCATGAAGGTACGTAGATGCACCAACTGATTCTTATGGCTTCCTTTGTGCGCCTTAGTGGCACCATTCAACAAGAGGCATATTTCGTAAGTCTTAGTCGTGTTTTATTGCTTTTTTCTTTTTTTGCTCTCTTAAACAACTCAAAGAATACATTAGTTGCAGCCTTTTTTTTGCGGCGTATCTATATTATGGAAGAGAGAAAATGTTTTAAAAAGATAGTGATAGCAAACAGCCCCAAAATTAAGTAAAAACTTTCCACGTAACCTGGCACATAGCGCTTTCACTACGACCCTGGTTCAATGCTTATGGGGAACGCCAATGTGGAGTCGAATGTTAATAAGGAACAAATTACTCATACCCCTCCACCCAAGCACAGCCCGACAGCTAAAAAGAAAATGCAAACAGCTTTGAAAAAAAAAAAATAGTAGTAGAAGAATAGACGAAAAACTCTTACCATGACTATTTTTCCCTAGCAATAAGGTTACTGGGATAACTTTATAGGATTTTCTATCGTATCCATATGCGTCTTTTTTTTTTTTTATGAACGGAGCTGAGTAGCCAATATGAGCCCTTTTCTAGCCATATGGCAGCTTTGAACTGGATGTTGCTGGGCATTCACTATGAGCTTCTATAACACTAACCCAAGATGGGTGAGTTTGCCATTCTGTGAGGTACGCAATCACAAACGGTGCGAATGTCGCGAGTATCTGGTGGGCAGCACCGGCTCACATGCAGGAGACGGCCGCACAGCGAAGACGTGGGACTAAATGTGGTTGGATGTGGCAAGGCTGACATATCACCAAACTGAGGCGTGAAGGAAGGCAGCGGAACGAAATACGAGGCACGCGAGCGTGAAGGTGGGATTTGATGAACTTCGGGTCCATGCTGCACTGCGTCTCCCTCGGATTGCCTGCGCTTGCTCAGTGGGGTCTTCAGCCGCCGCACCTTATTATCCTGAACCTTTATTCACTGACCTCCATGAAACTTGAAGCGTACTCCCTTCTGAAGGTTTCCTGCTGATCATCCTGGTCTTCGTCATGCTGCTCCTTCCGTCATATGTGCCCTTTATCACGGTGTCATTAACTTTTCTCTTCGATTCGCGAATCATCTTACCTGTGTTCGAACTGGCCGCAGACCCAAGCTCCCGTTGTCAAATAACACTCACGAACTGGTGAACGTTATATTTTCTCCTAGCGAGGGTCTCAGTTTGCTCGTTCGAAAATAACAAAACGTTGAATTCAGTCAACACGGCTTACTGCAACTCTTCGAAAATAATAACATAAATACAAGCGTAAATGATGCTTGTTGCGAAGGTAATAGTGTTTCTCATAATACGCTTTTATGTAGTTTCCTGTTGTATCGGTGTTAAAGCCGACAACAGCAGTTCTTGATGATATAAAAACTTCATCAAGGTGAAAAATCTTGCAGCCACTGCAGTCGAGGCTAAGTAAGGCGGCTTCACCTATACGACCTTGCTATACTTTCCTTAAAAGCTAAAGTAAAGAGGCGGCGAAACTATACGCTAGTTGAAGAAGCCGCGGAGGCGCTTTATGAGAAATTCTACTGCATTAGTTGTCAGTTCTCCTTGTAAAGTAGTCTTGGGGATTCCGAACGAGCAGATGGCATCAGCATTACCATTTCAATTTGCCTGAGTTAGCCCTCCTGCTGTCCTCCTTATTAATTACGAGTGGTGCACCAGTATGGCGGTTAATATCGCCTGCCATATAGGGGACCCGGCAGGTAGCTTTGGAGAATTCGTTTCTGCCTTTCTATTTTCTCTTTGCTTAAAGCGCAATACTTTTCACTCTCTAAGGATGAAAATATCAATGTATATCTGTTAGAAGAAACCACGTAGAGCGGGCTCATTCCGTGGCAATATTTTTGAGGACGACTGCAGTTTTGAAGAGAGCATATAAGAGGTGCAGAAGAGCTAGTGGAAAATAAATATCATGTCTCTTGAAATGCCTCTTTAGATAAAGCACGCCGGAAAGCTTCAAAGCAAAACGTACTACTTGGAAGAAAGATCCCCATTTAATCTGCCGAAGTAGCCTTTTTCTCAATCTACAAGGATCAGTAATTTCCATAAGACACAAAATGTTCCCTCTTCTGGTCTTCAGACAAGTCATTCGCCTAGCAAGAAGTTCAAGAAATAACAAATTGAGTAACTCATTATGACCACTTCAAGCCCGCTCCCCTTGGAACACATTATGAGATATCTTACGGCTGCCATTTCTTGAAAACCCAAGGCCCGCCACTAGATACACACTACAAACATGCATTCTGGGAGTCAATGCTTCCTACACTCTAATTCACATAGAAAAAAAAAAAAAAAAACAAAACAATGTGTGCGTGCTTCAGCGTTTCAAGACCAGAAAAAAAAAAATACTCAGGCTTCCAATACTGGCGGCCGAGAACATACGCTGGGACCCAAATAAGTACCCCTCAAGTTGATTCCTGCGGGAGAGACATTGGTGAGTGGCCGATAGTTGCTAATCGGGTATGGTAGAAAAAAAGTTCAAATATAAAACCAAAACCAGTTCTTCCGTATAGACGGCAGAAAGGCCGCGATTTTTTATCTATCTTCACTGCTGCGCCGAAATCTTCTCGATAACTTCTTTCTATCACAAAATTAAATATCTCATAATGCTGTGAGGAGTGTCCACCACTAATTACTTCGCATACGTTGTGCGACAGTTATTAAGTTTTACGCTATTCTCGCATAAACAATCAGGCTCTCCTCGTTGATGCTCCAATGCATTCTCTACAACACGATTCGCCTTGGGCACACTGTCTTTTGAGGACAGTCGCGCCGACTTTCATCTCATATATTTCCGCAGTTGGCCTCTGCAGCATCCTGGAGAGCTGCTACATTCGCCGAGCAACCTACCTCTGCAGGCACTACCGCCAAAGCTAACACGCCCGTGCGGTTGCTGGCGCGAAGAAAGTCGGCACGATGCGTAATTCTCTGCAGCGGACGGCATCGACGGTGACAGCGCTTCATATTCGCTACATTTTGCGCCGCGAACGGTGCTCTTAAAACTAAGAAAAAGAGTAGCGAGTAAAAATCAGCTGTCACTGCAAAATCTACCTGCATGTAGCTGAAGTTAAAGTTGAAGTTGAAGTTGAAAGTTTATTTTCGAATAAAAAAAAAACTTACAAGAATATACAGCGAGAGGTCCCATGGTACAAGACCGCAGGTGGGACCTCCCATGGTAATAGATTTCGATAGGCAACATAAAGGATAATATTAGCTAGTTACAGGTTATGCGGTAATGCGCCGTTTCTTTTTGCTACATTACTTACGTTAGGCATTCAGCCAATTATGAGGCGAAAAACAGTTGTGAATCGGTGACTTTCTATTCTCTTTCCTTTTCGAGTTTAGATTGCTTTTTTTCTTAAAAGGCCGTAATGAAACGTCACATTTATATGCCACCCGTTCAACATTGCTTTTCTTTTTTTCATCACTCAAGCGCTAACGAGTTAGTGAGTAGGTGAATATTTTCAGTATTTTCTTCGAACATCTTTTTTACCTTGCATGCTATAGCTCCTAATATTTTGACGACAGCACAGAAACATTTTTAAATAGAAGTTACATTGCCTTAAAGTGGAAAAAGTGTTAGACCTGCTGAATTTAAATTGCGTTGTTGCATACTAATGCTAAGATAGGCATGACATCATTCAACAAGCACTGAGGGCGTTCGCATGTAAAGAGAATGAATTTACTTACGTTGTGGTTTTCCACATTCTGTAATAGCAAAAGGTTCTGCATATATGCGTATGCCTACTAAACTCTAGAAATGAACTCGAAGCATAAACATCAAGGAGGAAAAGCTCCCTCTAGGTCATACCAAATGTAATACGGGGGTAAGACATAACTGCGGCCGGGTCACGCGAAGGTTTGAAAGTGCGAGTAGTATTGCTTCCGCAAAACACGCCGCAAACCGCTAGCAATGTTTGGTGACTACGCGCGCCGGTTAGCACGGAGAATGCAATACTTCATTTTCGTGTCACTGTTAACTTCATTACAGCTTCTCCTATAAACTTTGTTTCTTCGTTAGCCTCGGCTTGCCGCTAGTGAACTAGCAAAAATTAACGCTCAAGTCCATTATACAATATTGCGCGCTCACGATACTCTCTGCCACAGGTAACAAGTTAATATTGGAGTGCCCACCATTGAGTTAGCATGTCACGGACGTAAATCCGGGCGGTTACTTAGAAAAAGAAAGAGTAACTCCCTTTACGGCATTTCAAAGAACCACCCAAAAAATAACACCATGCAAGGGTATTGTATAGTTCACATCTCGTTCTCCGGCTACCAGGTTTCACTGCCTCTCGGAATGTATACGCAAATTGATGAAACTTTTGTCATAACTTAAGTTTGGTGGCAGAAAATGTTGTTCCTTATTAAGAACATCTCTGACATCGCTCATTAAAACGCTTCCTCAGTGGGCCCTTGTAAAAGCTCATATTGCTGCACCAAGAGTCAAGCTTTCCTGCTCTGACTACGGCGGATAGCACACTTCAAGGTAATTCTGTTAGTGTATTAGGGTTACCATTAGGGTTTCATTAGGGTTAAGATCTCCTGGGGAATGATTAAGTTTTGGCGAGGCGTGTTTGCTCTTATTTAGCACCCTTCGCTGTCATTTTTTTCCTTGCGCACCTACGTTCACTGACCTTTATCGCTTGAGCCTAACTAGTGAGAAATTCGCTCCACAAATTAGCTTTCTGGAGATTTTGCTCTGCAGACAGTGAAATAATAAATCATTCCCCATGCTCGCGAAGCGCAAACAATGACTCTCAGGATCGTGCGTTTTAGAGCTGTACATTAAAATCGGTGCGAAACGTCTTTTACATATGGCGTACAAAATTTGCTAGCAGAAAGAGCGACAAAAAGTCATCTGTCACTCGCTCGTTGAAGGGCGTTGAGTTAAACTGAAACGAAATTAATGAAGCGGCCGTTTCATTTCCCTTTGTGTCATGGCTTGTACACTAGTCTCTCCTACTGACGTAGTGAGCTCGCAATAAGTTGGTCGTGTGCATGCAGATTTTGGGGCAACAACCTTTGAGGCACGATAACTCTGATCCGCCGTTATTACATGACCGTAATTAGAGAGACACCACCACGTGGCTGTCGCTTCCTGTATGGCCCCTCTCAAGCAGTGCACAGCGGAGACGATAACGAAAACGAACCGTATACATAACCCGGGAGTACACGAATGCAGGTCGACCCTAGTTAGGCAAGTTCCCTCGCTTCCTCGTCGCTCAAATTGAGGAAGGTATGCCCCAATGCCAAAGGGACTTACGTTGCTCTTCATCTTCTTCTTTTTTTTTTTTTTTTTGAAGCAGGCGTTCCAGTCAGGCACGAGATCGTTGGCTGACGTCTGCATGGAGACAGCCGCATAACCGAAGGTATATTAGACGGAAACCTCCTCCTTGAGGGGGATGGTTGGCCGGTCACAAAGAGCTCGTAGTGGAGCTCCATATCTGCCCTAAACAAAAAGAGGGAAAGTTTCCATTTCATCGATAACGCACCCCTGTTCAATAAGACGTCTCATTTTGAATGCGACTGACTCCCTTTCGAGGGTTTAGTGTAAGGGAGAGCAGCTCTCCCGCAAAGGGACGAAGACGCCAGATTTCGGAGCGCTGTGCTGTTGCCATGCTGTTACAACTCGTCCTGCGGAGTGTGGAGTTACGCACTGAGTATCGTGCACCTAGGGGAGATGCTTCATAATCCCACGTTCTGCTCATACTTTCATCGCCTCCGTTTCTTGCTACTAAACACATTTGCGATTTTTAAACACTCACTGAGAGCTTGCCAATAAAAGCAATTTGTCGGGTATCCAAAACAAATATTCTTACAATTGATTGGTCGCATGCCAGAAATTGTTTAGGTCACAATAATAGGTAAGGAATAGAAGATAATCTAAATGTTTCGAATATTTATAAAGTAATCGGGACGAAGTTGGAATTACGTCCGTAATATTGTCCCGTGGTGGTGACAAGGCCGTAGGATTCAAAAGAGAAGACAGGCGTATTAGCACTAAAATCAACTCTTCATTGAGCTGAATTGCGCTCGCAAACTAAGCAACTCGGTAGCGACAATAGCAACAAACGTGCTCTCTGGTCGTCGAACTGAGAATGCTCGTCGCCCCCGTCATTTCGTAGTTTAAAGGCGGCGAAGGACATCTAGGTAAAGCCACAAACACTAACTAGCATAACCTGGAATATTGTCGGAAAACACGCGAGTGACTGGAACCTCATCTCGGCGCATCTAGCGCGACAAAGAAAATGATAAAGCTTTGTCTTGCGACAACGAGCACGAACAAACAATGAATACAGAATTGATCCGTGCGCTAGAATCAGAGTGATAAGGCTGCATGCCGGCAGCTGTTGAAAAGAAGAAATACAGATTTCAATTCTTCGTCGCAATATTTTTCTGCAGTGACTTTTAAAAAATGATGGCGGCTCAACTCGGTTAAGCCAGGACATGCATAGCGAAAATTACCAAACAGATTTTCAAGAAGTGCGACTCGAACTTTGTCGTCGCCGATGCACTGGCTGTAAACCGAATGGTGTGATCGGCGGCTCGGCGCGTCTTATGGCATCTTCCGAATCTTCTTGCTCCATTAAAACGGCTTCTTCTTCTCCTCCCTCTTCTCTCATGTGTCTTCTTTTCCCCTAATTCCGTCTTTTTCTTCTTGGTATTTTTTCAATCTTCTTGCTCCATGGTCAGCTCTTTTTACTTTACATCTCTCTTCTTTCTCTTCCAGTCTTCTTCTTTATCTCTTCTTCTTCTATCTTATTCTTCTTAGAGGAGAAGGAGGAGGAGAAAAAACGTTTATGGTCTAATTTTCTTGCATTCCTGAGTGGAACCCTCAGTACAGGGCTCCATGTCCCTCCAGGATCCTGCAGGTCTGCCAGACCAGCTGTCGCTGGTCTTGCGATGTGTTGCTGGGCAGAGCGGTCTCAGTAACAATTACAAACACTTAATCCAACCAACGTTTTCTTCTCCTCCCTGTTCTTTCTTTTCCCTTCTCCTTTCCTCCTTCAGTGGCTCTCAGCAACTATTCGTCATGATTACGACGCATGGGCAGTAGTGACTAGCGACGCATACCCGAAACGGCCAGTTGATTAGCCTAGTGCAGCTTTCGCTACAAAACAGGTCGCCGACCAACCCCGCTATTATGTAGCGGAGATCGGTACGCGAGGAGTGGAGGGCAAATCACGTCTGCGCGTTCCATTTGTGATACGGCTTTTGTAACCATCATGCATGGCACCCAGACTGGACGACGTGGCAGGCCCAGGCAGGATTAGTGTGCCCTGTCTAGATGCCCAGTCTCAGAGTCGATAACTCGCACATAAAATAGATCTCGTCAGTTATTTCTATACTGTGATGTGGCTCAAATGCCTTGTCTTTTGACTTTAAGAGAAAAAGCCAATTTCTCTGAACGTATGACTTGTCGGCCATTAATTTAATATAATATGCAGTGGTCAACCAAGCCGATTTTGCGTCATCTAGCAACTGCAGCCCCATCTACTTCTGTTAATATCGCTGGTATATTCGTTTGCAAACCTACACGGCAATTCATTACTTAGTGCTTCCAGAAATTAGGCGGACACATTACGCTCGAACAGAACAATCGCTCGTGAAACCGCTTAAGACATGCATACTTAAAAATAAAAGTAAAGTGTCTTTCTTTTATTCTCATGAGGAAACGAAATGATTAGCATTGACAGTGAAGAACAATTCGTTTCTATTTCTGGCACGTGAGAATTGCATAATGTGAATAAAATCAAACATTCTGCAATGAAACATTACACTGAAAAAAGTACACTCCCACATAATCGCAGCTTTTGCCAGAGTTTCATTCCATATCTCTAAAACTCGTTAAGCGCGCAGACCGCTTCTGCTGTCTCTTATTGATGTGTTCTAAAAGTTAACTGAATTGCCGCGCGGACTCCTCGGCCGAGTCGTCCTTCACTTACCATTAGTTCCAATTTTGTCGACAGCGCCTCATATGCTCTGTATTTCGCAAGTGTTCATTAATTCAGGTTTTCCTCAAACGTCCACGTGAGCAGCTTCGTAAGTCAAAGACCTGTGGAAGAAAGCATACTTTTTTTTTTCTAAACGTTAGTAATGAATTAAACTTCTTTGGAAAAAATGAAACGAAGGAACCATTTATTTTCAATAGTCTGAGATATAAATCTTATCTCGCTATATCGTGGCACTGATAAAAGGCTTTTCGATGTTATAAGAAATGCCTTAATATAAATGTGCATCATTATAGCCTTACTCTATCAAATGATGCTATTCTACGCAAAAAAAAAAAAATATCGCTTCTCTAAAGACGGTGATAGATTCTTGATTTTATAAGGCATCCTGTGGTGCCTCTATATTCGTCAGGAGTAGAATTATGCTGCGTGAATGGTAAATTGTTGAACCTGCATTGCACATATGTAAAAACAGTACGCGAAAATAATATAGAACGTGTTCAGGTAATGTAGTTTATGTTGTGCTCATTTTTTTTTTTTCATAAAGTTCAAATCTCATTTGTGGCTCAAGAAATATAATGTTGCGTAAATCAAACCTATATACGAAGTCATAATTTATCGCAAGCCACTGCTATTCCTATATTCAAAAGGAAAGGAAGGAACGAAGGAAGGAAGGATAGTTCAGCTCTAAGCTTCCGTAGCTGAGCTAAGCTTATGCATTTTTATCAATCAAACGGCGGTTTGCGCAGACTATTAGCCTCTGTGTGCTGCCTAATGCTGATGACAATATCGGAATTTACATCGAGATGCCTGTACGCGCCTCGTTAATGCCATGAAAAAAGTATCTTAACCTGTGCCGCCTCGCAGTAGTCTGGCTTCGTCAACAGCTTTTAACGTCTCCGAACGAGGACCCCGAACATTTTGTACAACTGAGGTTATTTCACCTGCACTGGTATCGCGCTGCACACGGGCACCTTGCTTTTTGACTACATTGAAAAGCGGCTGCCACGCGCGGGCTTCGATCCCGCGTTTTTGAGCACAACGTCGAGCGTCCCAACCACTGCACCACAGCAGCGAAGCCACCGTCTCGCAGAACTTGACGAATTTTTCCCGTGTCTCCAAGAATTTTTTCTTCCTTAGCCAAGAAGATATAAAGCATGACGCAACGTATTAGTGGCATCTCCTTTTTAGAGGAATGGTGGCGAATACCACTTTGCCTGTTAATTTGAGCTAGTTCTACAGTATCAACTTTTTCCATTGGTTTACTTTGAATTCAATTCCGGTTATTTTTCCCCTATTTAACACTATTTTTATGTTATAGGCGTTATTGCATGATGTCTATGACGGCTCGTGCAGTACTCTTATTCTGCTTGGATGGTTGTACCGAATTCATCTCCCTCTCATCCGTATTTCTCTAGTGCGAATTACGAATATTTCTTTCACTATTCTTAAACCACAAAGCACTGGAAGGCTAACTATATATGCCCCATTTTCGTGTGGATGCGCAGCTTTATAGTCTATCTGAATACTTTCAATTTTCGTTACTCTGCTCGTGCAAGCTACACAGATACCCCTTTGTTTGTACCTAACTCCATATCGCCTCTTTCTAAGGCAAATTCATCAACCCTCAAATAGAAGAGAACTCCTTTATTGTTATGCAACTATTCTATCCCAATTTCTATTGTTCTATGTCCGAATTCATGAAATGATACTTTTATTTCTATATTTGTTGGTTTCCTATCATTGGCCCTATCATTTTCGCTAGCTACTTTCTTGATGTTTGGACAAATTTGTTTTGAAGAGGTAATAACTTCGCATAATGTGGTGCGTCTCACCAGCATTACGACTGTGTATGTGCGTGTGACCAGATCGCATCCTTTAATCTCGCCGATGGCTGTCCGGCTGAAGACCGGACTGACATGAGAGAGCTGGCCTGTTGTGTAAAGCCACGAGACATTGCATGACTGTAATGGCAGATGCTGTAAATTGTGGAAACATTTTGATATTGGAATAAAACCCACCAGAGGTCTTAGATTCCGATTCAAACAAGCTACAGCAAGGTGGTGCAGGCATGTTCATGCGTCTCTCTTAAAACGGGCCGGGCTTTGTCAGCACCCGGTGGCCATAATGTACCAGGTAACGACTTCATGCTAATGAATATGCGAATACCAGAACCGGAGTGAAAACCGAAGATCTAGCGCATCTCATTCGCATTTGGCTTAACAAGGCTTAAACTTTCTCATTATTTTTTGGGGGGCTCGAATCTACATCCCGCAATGTTCTGTCTCTTACTTAAGGTTTCGTTTAGTTTGAATATACTTTTCCGCCGATGGGTCCGTCTGTTGTTAACGATTGTAGTCGCATAGACAGTAAGCACCGGGGATGATTTGTTTCTCATCACAAAGCAGAATTTCACCATACTCGCTGCGAAACAACGAGGATACAACGGCTGCACAGATAATACACGTGCCCTCGACCCTCGTATCATTCAAATAGCGAAAGCTAGTAAACCCAGGAATTTTCGGCATCTTCTTCTAACGTCGCTACCGCTAATAATATTAAGGGTTAATTTAACTCGCATACCTTGCGTGCTAACGGGGCGACATTTTGTTTGCTGAAGTTATTTCTGTCATCTATGTTTAGGACAGAATACTTTGCTCTCTAGGCAAGTTTGCATTTTTAGGAAACATTATGTTACTGGACTCTACAAGCATAGGATGTTACACAACAGCGAACGTATTCACCAGAAATTGATGGACAGACAAGAATTCAAAGAAGAACTTGAATGGAACCGCTAAATGCGCCTTGTTGAAAACAAAAGTTGTTTGCCTGCATAGCATTCCGCCTGCACCTTATTGAAAGTATGCTTTGTTTGCCTGCATAGCATTTCGCCTGCTGTTCGTTATCTTGCTAGCCGCCGCAATTAGGTAACGTGATTATTTGTAAACGAAATACGAATACGCCTTGAACGTTAAGGAAGCCAAGATAGTTCAAATTAATCAGGAGCAGATCACTGCAGGATTCTTCATAGTACATGTTTATACTATACATTATATATGTTACATAAGAATGTCTGGTTTATCCGAAGAAAATATGGGTATCTGTACTGCAGCTGCGCCCAGCGCGAACAATTCGGGCAGTTGTCAGAACATTACGCTTCAAGGATCACCTTTCGTAAATGCTCTTCTGAGGATTATCCTCAATTGTATTCTGCTGGAATTTTCTAGCGAAGAAATAATGAGAAATATAAGCAAAGTTGAATTTTAAACTAAGTAAAGAAACGCAGAAATCGGCGAACAAGGGATTTAGAGTTTCCGAGAAGTGCAGCACCTAAGCATAAACAACATCTAACATTCAGAAAAAGCTCGGCCTTTTTCGTAAGAGTCCATGACACTGCACGCACCGTGTTTTAATGACTGCAAGCAGGTTTCATTTACCGCTGCTGACTGTAAGTTCAAAGAGCGGAGCTGTTCGAAACAGGAGAAGTTATTTAATGCCATTTTACTGCTTTCTTGTGCGCAATGCCCTTCAGGCTATATTTGTGGAAGAAGCTGGAAACTAAACACTTGATTCACCGCAATGAAGGCGTCTTTATTTTTAAATAGACGGACAGTCAACATTTTCTTTCAGTGGGTATATTTTTTTATATATTCCGAACATAGAAAACAACATTTGTCTTTTGTTAGTAAGAAAGCAGTAGGCCCGGGGCAAAAACGCCACTGAAGGAACTCAGAAACTCAACCACGTACAATGCAAACAAATTTCAAACCTTTTGCTTCATTTCCCAGTTTCCTATAGTTTTCTCCCTCAGGGTGTATTTTTCTGGCAACAAAAAATATATTTGTTACGCAATGCCCTCCTCGTCGCTGTCCTTTTTTTTATCACAGAGAAAGGTCAAGGCTGGAAGGAAGAAAAGCTTAGGAAAGTTCGTGCTTTCAGTATTCAAGACCAAAGAGAAGATAAGATGCGATAAGGCGGCTTATTTGAATGATAGACACTGTGCGCAGAGCAAACTCTACAACGTTGTCATCGATTGTCTAATACAATCTACTGCCGGGAACTGCGTGTAACCTATCTCCTCGATGCTTTTCATCTCCCTGCTTTCATCGGTACTTTTCGCTGTCTTGTTGGCAGATTTCCTGCTCTTTCTGTAAGCCACGTTGAGCGGATATGCGATTTGGTTCAATTCGTATTACGTACATGAAGACGAAGTCTTTGAGCGTGATTGTAGATGAGACCAAACAAAGATCACTACGTTGATAATGTTCTAAATGTCACAAATAGCCGTACAGTCAGGCGGACTGAGTGCGACGCTGAAGTTGGAAATACTTCTACACTCTGCGTTTTCACTTCTTACTCTTACATTTCATATTGTCTTATTTTCTTTCGTCTTTTCTAGAAGGTATGTTAGTCACCAACAGAACACTTAATGTCGTCGGCCGCTCCTCGCGTTTCACCATAGCTTTATTTCTGTCATCTGGGTGCTAATGTGTTCGTAAGGTCTATACAAGAGATCATATTAAGTTGATATTTAGTTGCGTTTACCATCAACATATCAAACAGATAGCGCCAAATGTGAACTAGAATGGTCGCTTTTAAGCAGGGAAAGAAGAATTGCGAAGGGAAATTTGCTTATCGTGAAAGGAGACAAAACGGCGTGAAATTCGGCGCCAGACATTCCTCAAAGCTGTAGAGCTCGGTCAGCCTGGCTTGTCCGATTAACGCAAGTAAATTGTGAATAAGGAGCATGTCAGGGAAGTTTAGAGAAGGCATCTCCGGCGTGATTATGGCGGGTTCACGAATGGCAGTGGATGATAAGTATGATTTGTTGAAATTGGATCGCTAAGCTACAGGCACAAAAAATCATCATCAGAACAAATAAAGTGTTATGCACTTAATACGCATGGCAGTAAGGAGGCACCAGATTTATTTCCTAGTTGGTAAGGAGCATGCTGTTTGATTCCTCGAGATAACAATTCCTTTGAGCGCCCTATCATGCTTGATTACTCCATGAGGTGCGGTAATATGCTTGCCCCAGCTATCGCCAGAATGTGTTGATTGGGCTGCAGGTAACTGGAAACCAGGGGAGTGCAATTATGTTTGAGAAAAATGTGTTTGCCTGTATAACGGCCAGTTTTCTTCGACTGTAATGCTGAAATTGTTTGTCTGACTGCATTAACAGCCGGAGACGTTTGTAGTTTTTAAGCACTTTCTTGATACTGCTCACTAAATTTATCTATGCCGCTGACCTAGTTCTTAGAGGTGTAGATATTTTTCCAAAGTTGCTGTTGTTGCCTTCATAAAAATATCCCCTGCCTGCAAGGGGGATCGCCATGATTTTCGCTCGAAAAAAGGCTCTTGTCTTCTTTGCCTTTTTAGCGTGCTCTACCACTGAGGCACATTTGTAAAGCAAAGAATGGCTGACCTCTTGATAAGCACTAATACAATGATAAAAAAAAAACTACACAGCACACATTTCAACTCAGCCTTCTAGGGCGAGCGTCAATGGCTCCCGTCTCCCAGCATTTCTTGTGGATTTTTTATAGCTTTGTGTACTGTCTCAGGTCATAAAGTTAGAGAAAAAGAAAAGAATCCTGGTTTGTCTACCAACACTTTACTACTCGCATAGTCACTAATTTTGGAATTTTTGCGTATTATCCCACACGTAACCATAAGGATCTAGTCGTAAGCTAACATATTATGTACACAAGCACCGTACAATTTATTAAGCTCTACTTTAATCATTCTCTACGAACAAGTCTGCGCGGCCTAGGGGTCGACCGTCTGACCAGGAATACAAGGGTCCCGATGGGCTCCATTTCCATATCACCCTTACATCTCAAAGGAGAAGCTCGTGTCGGCATCGCCTGTCAACTCGGCCATTTCATGTGCTTTCGTGGTGCCCCGCAACACGCCCCCAAATCAGCGCCCTCTCATTAATCACCTATAAAATTGCGGCTGCACGCACGCGATTTTCCACTCACAAAGCAGGAAACGTTGCCGCTGAATTTACAAGTGATTGGGGCTTCTAACACCATCGCGTTATAGTAAAAAGTTCACTGACTGTGATTAGGATTCCTACAACAAGGTATGAGGTATATTTTCTGATTATGATATGCCTTTATAGCGACCGCGCTAAGGCACCGTTGGCATGTAGAAAACACCCTCTATGGGCAAAGGTTCTGGCGTCGCACGTAAAGGGTGGAATCCAAAATCGACTAAAACATATCATAGTTTGTGATTATACGCCATCAGGACATGTAAGTATATAATAGCTTGAACGGAAAAAACAAATGATTAGGGGTGAGATGGAAAACGAAGCCACAACTCTCGGATCTCTGGATTGCCTTTATACACACGTGCAACAAGGGGAGTAAAGTGGCTTGCATGACGGGGAATCAAGGCGGCAGTGGGTTCACGGCGACTACTGTGCTTTTAGTACTTGCATAATTGTAGATTCATATTTATAAATCAACTTTTTATTGCGAATAATAACCTCTTCGAAGCACATATTGAAACTGGAATGACATGCTGGACGTACAAAAAGAGCCTTCCACACATTACGTTAACACGTGCGAAATAATCTTCGCGAAGCGAACACCACAATTCGTTCCCATAAGAACTTAAGAGGGTCTTTTAAAGTTGCTTTAGAAATGCCTAGCTTCACAAAAAGCCTGTGATTGCTTAATGCTGGAGACTCAAGAAGGCTGTGTATCGCCTCACATGCAGATGTCATACACTAAAAAAAATTCTTTGACCTCGCGTATTGGGCAATTATCGGATCAGTCACGTTGTGGCTGTGCATAAAAGTAGAGGAGTTATAGCGACCGATAAGTATCGCCGTTCAGCTCATCGAAGCGTGTCTAGCTCTAAATTGCTACACGTATACTTGCTATTTCCGATACAACACCTTGCTGAGTGCGACGAGCCACTAATGTGCGATGCTTCCTGTCCCGGAACGGACCTCCGTTCCTGGAGCCAGTGAAAGCGCTCAAGGGTGAAATGATTTAGTTCTGGTCACGTTCGCGCAGCATGACAGAACAGAACTAAAAATATGACAGTTTTCATCGAGAACAAAAAAGAGGTAATAGTGCATGTCAAACTGCAAAAGTCACCGATAGCCCGTGTGTCACTATATTTCTATCTCCATACCCTTCGAAGTTTACTGCAGGGATGGCGCTATCACGTGGGCGTGGGTGACCGTGTCGAGAGACCGACATTTTTCCGCCCATATGGCTCATTTTAGTTCCGGATCCCGGCCTTTTCTCCGTAAGCACCTCTATATCTGCGATTTTTTTTTTCTAGTAGCCTTAACAGCGCTGATTATGCCACATGTTTTTTAGGCAAGCACTTGCCACAAATATGTTTTTTCCTCGCGCTAGCCACTTAAAATCACGGCACCTGCAGTACTCACTACAGCTGCTACATAGAAAGGAAAACCAAGTGTTGCCGTCATCACTAAGGGTACCTTTACAGGGGGAAGAAGTTGCGATATATGTATTTTCCGGCATAAAGCTGCATTTCTACTGGAGCACTACTCAGTTGTCTTGGTATCCCACGTACCATCACCTTCGCCCCTGAGATGTGTTCAAACTGGGCAGTGCACATGACCTCTCTGGTTGCTTTCGCTGTTTAAATATCAGTCGCCATCGTTTACTAATCTTACCTGGACAGTGTACTCTGCTTCCTCTGACACTTTTGGTGCCTAAAGACACTGTGGGAAGACTTTTTATTTTACCTTCTTTTGCTGAGGTTGACACTCGATGTCCCTTACTGTTGTCGCTCTTAAAAAGTATTCTTGATGCAAAAAGAATGAGTGGAAGATTGCGAAGACGACTGTTTACAGCCCAGCAATAAAGTATATAATTTAGGTATACCCAGGAGCTAGTGTTCCTGTTATTACCCAAGGCTGTCCAAAAATTTGCGCTGTTCCTTGCCCTTTAGACGGAGGCGTTTTATTTAGTGTTCTTTAAAGTCCCAAACAGTAACGTTTGGGACTTCTGTCGTATATTAATGACGTCACGTTGCTTGCACAGCTGACGTTTCTGTATTTGTGTGCGTATGCGCCTGTGAGTGTGCATTTGAGCGCGTGAGTGTGCATGTGTGCGCGTGCTGCGCTCTTTTCGATGTAATATTCTGTACCAGCTTTAAGCTTTTTCAGCATCGTTTTTCTAACATATGTTGAATCAGATCATCGTCATCAGCTGGACTAAGCCAATTTCAGAGCGAATTCCTCTCCCATATTCCCCCAATCAACGCAGTCATGTGCTAGCTGCATCCACATGACCCCCTGCGAACTTAAACTCGTGACATACTTGGCGAGAATACGTCTGTGTGCGTGTGCTTCGCATGTGCGTTTGCGTGTGCGTGCGTGTGTGTGCGCGTGTGTCCTGAAAGAACATGTCCGGGTATAGGGAACCTGCACTGCATAGGTAGCGCTGCAATTGGCCCTCAGCGTGACTCAAAAATGCCGCTGTTAGCCGCTTGGTTCGCGATAAATGACCGAACATGTTCAACAGCATTATAGATACGCGAATGACAGATAACGTCCTTGCCCAGGCGCTGTGAATGTATCCCAGTTATCTGACACACGCCACGTAAAGCTTCGACAGAGCAAAAATTTGATCCCTGTAATCTCATTCAGGTGGCGTGAAAACGCCCTAAAAAGCTGGTACCTATACGTTTCACGCATTAAATTCAGGTACATAATACCTGGATGGAGCTGACTGCGCTCTTGTGAATTAATTTTGATGTAATATTCTGCACCAACTTTAAGCTTTTTCAGCACCATTCTTCTATCATATTTTGAAAAATATCTGCACAGTCAGCCGGACTATACCCCTGCAGGGTGAAGGCCTCTCTCAAATTGCTCCAACTAACCTGGTCCTGTGCTAGCTGCATCCACTTGACCCCTGCGAATTTCTTCAACTAATCACACACCTGACTGTTTGCCGCCCCCGCTTACATTTTTATCCACCTCCAATCCAATTTGTTACCTTTTTCGACCATCGGTTATCATCTCTTCGCACTACATGCCCTGCCATGCCCATTTCTTCTTCCTGATCTTCGCTGAATGTCTGACTCTCTGATCTACTCTGCACACAATTATTGAAACAAATATTGACTAGATACCCTAGGCCTTTGTGTGCGTCAGACGTCCCACTTAACGCTTTCTTGAATCCCTTTAATTTTATTTAGGTGATCTTCCACATTAGAACGAGTGCGGTGGGGCTGATGCTGCATTCGTGCATGATTTTAGTACTTCATTGTATGGAGGTAGTTATTTGCTAATTCCTTCGTAATTACAGTAGATTTCAATCAGAATGAGAAAATTCTTTAAGTTTCTCTGCCGGGACCTGCCTCCCAATTGTTTTTTTTTTTTATTTGGCCGACCAATTTGTATTTTGTTCGATCCTTCCAAGCTATGCCCTTTTAGATGCCCCTGCAACTTGCAAGCGATGACGTACCACTGCTTTACCAATTGGATTGCACAGGAATTTCTTCATGCATCTAATGATGTCAGTATATTAATGTGAAATATGAACATATTAATGAAAGCAACGTTGCAGTACATTTACCGAGGTATTCGTTAAAACCTATATGAGCTCCGTTCTGTCATACGCTCTGAAAAGTTACGCAAACGAAATGTGCAGCAAAACGCACCATAAGAGGTTTGCAATGTGCAGTTCGTAACAAATGTTGTTTCTTCGTCGCCTCTTACACAGCCCGATGAATTATTTTTATAGGTTTCGTAGGTTGATTATTCAACTAATGATATTGTTGGCTTGATTCAATGAAGTAGAGTCTTCGAAAGTGTTGAGCCCTATGGGTCTGTTTGTGAGCCACTTCGCGTGGCTTTTAATGCATCTCCAGTGTTCCGAATCTCCTGATGGTAAGAAAACTTTTTCTCTTACCCTATCCAATAGAAAGGACCTCCACTAATGGTAAATCAGCGCCATTACGCGGCTAAGGAGCAGACCTTCCGGGCTCTACACTTTTGATAAATGCTGTACATCCTTTACGAAAAGCCATTTATATGCACCGTCCTGAACATAGAAGCATGCTGTAGAATTTGACTTGCACATTCTGCGTGTTAATTTAGAAAAGTTCCTTAAGTTGAATGAAGGCAAAAAGCTTTGAAGGCAGATTAGATTCAGCGTTAGTAATTGTAGCGCTTTCACTATAAGGCACAACGAAAGAAGAACTGGTCTTCTCCTATGCTGCAAAGCGCTTGCCATAAACGAGTAGAAACATTTGGGAGGCGAGAAAAGAAAGGTATGAAAAATAGAGCAAGAAATAACAAATCACAGCTGCCGCGAACCGAAAAGAAGAGGAAGACAAAAATAAGTCCATATTGAATTTCAATGGGCTTTAAATTTGAACGCTTGATAAAAAGTATGCTGCTTTCTTATCATGCACATGGTCTATCTAAGCGAACGTTTTAGGCCACATTCCAAATCAAAGCGGGTGTCGTGACGTCAGTAGATGAGCGCGGCTGTCTTGACGCTCCCTTTTGCTTCTTCCCGATTCACTACAGCGTCTTTTTTGCTTCTGTTTCGTTAAAACGTTGCCGCAGATTTAGTCATGTGGTGAGTGATGTTTTCGTGTACCATTTATTTTACCGTCGCGAAGTGGTACCTTGTGCCTTCTACCTTCATGCCGTTGCGGGCCGAAAGATGAACGACCGCAAGGGAAATAGCCTTTCTTTCACTTCTCGACCCGTCATTTGTAGCACTGAAGTGGGACCCTCTGGCAGTCCAAATTTTTTTTTCCTCTCCATGGCTGTCCTTTTTTTGTGTTTAGTGACTGTGAGCCTTCCGGAGTGGTTACAGCCTTTCGTGTGTTGCGGAATTCTATCTTTTTTTTTCGGGTAAGGGTTTATTCACCCTTATTTGCTTTCATGCGGGTAGCCCTTGTAATGGTCCTGACTTTCCTCTCTCCTGTTTCTTTCTATTCATTCGAGAGTTGAGCGCTTCAGCAACGTTTTGCATTTCCATTGAATCTGCCTTGTATGAATGCTCTTCTTGTGCGCAGGGTGGAGGGTACCTTTTGTTATGTTAATTTAGTTAATCGCACCCAGAAGAGACAGTTTATTGAACAATATATAAAAAGTTAAAGAACTGATAATATTTTAGGAATACAATAGAATTGACAACAGTGCGAGCGAAATAAATAGAAAGACGGAAATGGAAAGGCTCATAAGTACGAGCCCTGTTCTGGAAAAGAAAGGAGGTTACACAGCACCACGGTGATCGCATAGTTTCCTCAACACCGATGTTTGAATAATAGAAAGAAATAAAAAGGTGTTCTGGAGTTGGCATCTGTGACAATTTTGGGGAATCGGGAAACGTGGTGCTACCGATGTTTTTAGCGATGGCATACAATATACCCCAGTCAATTTTGTTTGCCCTGCTTTGTAAATCATCGAAGATGTGCACATAGATGATGGTTTATCGTTCCATTTTCTTTTCGGCATGTCTGCTTAACAAAGGCAATAATCAGACGTGGTGATCATTCCAACAAGCCTGTTTATATACTTACGCAATCACTGTTTTATTCTTTACAGCTGCTCTTTCGTGTTCTCCTGTGCAATTCATGTTTATTCGAATGTTTGGGGCAAGTAGCGAAAAAAAAAATAGTACTTTTCATTTTGATTGTCAACAGTAGTTAATAATTTCGTTTCTTTTCCAAGCATAATGAAATGAATCACTTTTATACCATCCACTTATATTCCGTTAAACTCGCCTTAGTTGAATATAAGCCTACAATCACATAAAGAAATCTTTGAGAAACGCAGGCAGCAATACACACTGGTATAAAAATGTTAAATCTTTATCGCAAGTTTGAAATGCTCGCCCTTCATTGCATTTTATATTTTTGGGGTCCATTTTTAGTTGCACTAAAAGCTAGAATATATATTGCCCGCAAAGAAGACATTATTTTATCAAATTAGAATGATTCGAGCAGCAATTATGGAGGTGTTAAATATCTATATACCAGTTCCTTTTGCAGAAGTTTCTTGGTTCCAGCATTACATTCCGATCCTCTTGGTTGCTAACACTCAAAAGATAAAGAGAGGCCATGGCTTCAATAACAAGTAGTTTTGAGCAGAATAAATTTACAATACGAACATTTTTTTAAGTACTTGGCGCCAACAGCACTGCGGCATACTTATTGCTCACAGATCGCACACATGACCCCTTCAAGTTATCACTGGCGCGGCTAACGTGATATTTTTATCTCACCTCTACGGACAAGAAATTGTGTCTGACGTCTAGTCGTAAATTTCATTAGAGGAAGGCTGAACTCAAGCTAAGAAACAATTGAAGCTCATTAGAAAGATACGTCAAGCTGGTTCATTGCACCCAAGTGCCTCTGAGTAGTTTGGAACTTCATTATCTGCAAAGGCAGGAAAATTAACTACAACGACATAGCTATGGTTGCAAACAGAGGATGTGATTAGTTTTTTTTGTTAAAACAAGACGATTGCTGATGAACGAGCCATCCTTCATAAAACTGAAAGAGTATCATTCAACATGAAACACTGCAAATATTACTTTTTTAATGTAAAGAAAATCGTTACGCTATTTTTTCTTTACTGAAAAATTATTTCCTTTCTGGAATTTACTTTTTTCTGATATTATGGACATATCTATAGTAAAATAGGAGAATTGAAAGCTAGAAGGGGGGGGGGGGGGTCTTGAGTCATGTGCATGCTGCCAAAACTTGCGGCAGGGTGCCCTTTTCCCTTTTGCAAAAAAGGACAGAGCATGTGTTCCGCAAGGTATGTGCGGTTCATCAGTACGGAATGCGCAAGCGATGCCACCTGCGCCCGAAGCAAGATCGTCTGTTGTAGCCTGGTGAGTTTGGGGTGTGGTTCTGCCAGTCTGCACCTTTCCCTCCCGGTACATCTGGGTAATGTCTCGAAAGCTGGTAACCGGGTGCGGTAGCTCTTCAGGTTGGTACTCGGCCCGGATTGACATTTCTCGGCCATGGTAGACGGCGACGGTGTTGCCTGCTACCTGCGAGTGAGCCGGGACCCACACGAGCTCTATGGCTCTTCTCGGAAGCTTGCACTTGGATAAAATGGCTCGGGCCGCGGAGTGGATTACCCCCCTGCGGAAGCTTCTGTAGGCTGTCTTTG
>JAJIZL010017321.1:163568-181668 GCA_023969395.1 Amblyomma maculatum | reverse complement strand
CCCCCCCCCCCCCCCCCCCCCCCCCGCGGGAGCCTCTGTAGGCTGTGTTTGAGTTGGTGACCACGGTGTCCACGCTCAGTTGTGCGAGTGCGTGAGCCACGGCCGCTTCTTCGGCACCTGCGGGGTCTGTTGTCTTCATGGACGCGCTGACAATCAGCCTGTATTTTGACGTAGCCATCACCGCTGCACTGTCACTGTGTTTTCAGAGTCAGGTGTCGGCGTAGAAAACCCACCCTGGAGTTCTTTCCCAGATTCCGGCTTATGGCTTAGGCCCGAGCGGTGCGCCTCTCGTCGTCCTTGCCCGGTGTCATGTTCCAGGGAAGAGGTTTGGTCTGAATGGTCGTTTTCCAATCTCCCGGAAGGGCCGCCTTGATGAGTACTGGCTAGGTATGCTATCTTATCTTGCGTAGGACGGCTCATCCGTGTTCCGTGTGACTGAGCCGGATTCTCTGATTTGAGAGGTGGGCTTCATTGAGCTCCTCCACCGTATTGCGGGCGCCCACGTCTTTGCGTGCACGAGTACATGGGCATGCCCAGTACTTTCTTCGTTGCTTTACGAAGCATCGTGTTTAGGGTGTCCCTATTCGCCTTCGTCAGCTGGAGATAGGGGGCGGAGTCTGTAACCCGCGACACGACGAACGCGAGTACCAGACGCATGGCATCGTCCTCTTTAAAGCCTCGGTTTCTGTTAGATGCGCTTCGAATCTTACTAAGTATCTGTTTGGTTGTAGTCTTGATCTTTGTGTCGGCGGCGTGTGCTTTCCGGCACTAAGTATTAGGCCGATAATCCTAATCGGCTGTGTTGGCTTGATGGCCGTTTCGTCGATGGTGACGATCACGTTCGGCGGCAGCATTTGAAGTTTCCCGGTTGGATCATAAGCAATTCTGGTTTCTAGGGAGCGCAGCTCGGTCCACAAGACTTTACGTACTCGTGTACGGTCGTTGCCGCCCTCTGCAAGGCTTCCTCCATCCAGGCATCAGACTCGGCTCGGGCCGTCCACACCGTAATATCGTCAGCGTAGAACGCGTGGTCCACTCATAGCTCATAGCAGACAATGAAGCCATGAAGCCATTGCCTCATAGCAGACAATGAAATGGGGAAGCCAGCGAATAAAGGCTTACTGAGGATAACGTTAAACACCTTCAAGCACCAGTACTAGACTTTGTCATGCATACAGCAGCTGTCAGCAGCTGTGGGATACTTTTCTCGACTCAGTGCTGACAACCAGGCAACGTTTCTTGCCCGAATCGCGAGTTCACATGATTGGGCAAATGTAATGAGCACTCTGGTGCTGTCCCCAAAAAGCATCTACCAATGTCTACGCAGCGATCAAAAAAGTCACTACTTGTAAATTGACAGCAGAAAGAAATCCAGGACACCGACTTCAATCGACTTGCATAACACTGGTCTACTTGGTCGGTCTAGCCGCTGATTGTGTTACCAATATTTACTGCGCCGTGAAGAGCTTATTTTCTAGCGTATCAGACAGTGCATTTATCCTTTTATTACCAGATTTCTTCGCGAAGTGATCGCGAAGTGACCCTTTCCTTCCAGTACCCCCTGGAGTTTTCTGGCTCATCGAATTAGACAGAGGCGTTATCAGCAATTGCAATCTGTGGCAGATAGTGCCATTACACACTTTAGCAAAACGATGGGACATCAAAAGTTTTCCACCTAGGGTGGTATCCTCTAGACCGGCGTGGGTTTACGGCGTAGGCAGCTGACGTCATTTCATAAATCGGTGAACTCAACCTGGGCTGACTTAGATGTCTTTACACGCAGCACTTACTCCCGTTGCGGCGAATGTAGTCAAGGAGCTCTTCGAACTTCCGAAACATGCATAGCCTTCAGAGGAAAATTTTAAATATTTTGGTAGCAAGGACTTCATTTCTCGTTTGTTTTTTGAAGGCACCAAGGGCGTACGGACTTCTCACGATGTACTATTCGCATCCGGCCATGTGAATGAAGGGTTTTTTAGCGCAGCTAATCCCTTCATGTTTGAAGAGCGCACTGAATGATATCAAGTATTGCCCAGTTTCCTTCGATGGCTCGCAACCGACACCAGACTGACCATCTGGTGTCGGTTGCGAAGACGACCGACACCGCAACATTAGTGATGAATGGTCCTGTTAGGCGAAACCACGCTACGTTGCGCTCCAAGAAATATGGATCTTCCGACAGAAGGGTGACGCCGCTGAGCAGCTATGCAGAAGCAGCGTTGATGATAATGAAGGGTGGAAAAGCATTTATCGCCGTGTGCTTTAGCGTGTGAAAAAAATAGTGTCGCGGCTGTTACGGTTCTTTATTTTTTTTTCAAATTTTGGCTTTCCTGACGGGGACGATCACGCGTTTAAGCGAGTGGGAATACTTTATAGGCAAAACTTCCTTCATTGGCTCTTGTTGACAAAACTTACTTTTACCGTATCTAGTGCCGCTTTTTCTAAGAAGCAATCGAGTCTTGGCAGAGCATGTCGGCTGACAGCTGGTTGTTTTAAAGAGAGCCATTACGTCAGCCAAAAATAATGCTTTGTAAGAGTCCGCATATGTTTTGAGCGAAGCAATATGTATAGCCGCTGGATGAAATAAATACCTGAGATTGTTTCTATTCTACTATGAAATGCAAAGAAAACAAACACAACAAAGATGCAGCAGAAACTGTGTGCAGAGAGAAAATGAAATGAAACCAAACAATGAATTCATGTTTTGCTGTAAACCTATGACCACAGGGGCACATGGCTAAGCGTCATATGTCATTTCTTGAACATGCTAGAATGAGATGTTATTATGAGATGCAGAAAGGCTGTTTTTGCCAAGCTGTTTTCGATGCCTCGCTTGAATTTATTCTGCTCATGAATCCTTGGAACGTCTTATACGTCATGAGAGGCTTTACCACGGCCTTTTCTAGGCCTAACTTTCTGCCGTCTTCTTTCACTCACTTCCAGTATCCGCCTCTTTACTTCCGACTTGTTCTTTGCCGTTACGTATTTCGACATGGCTCATAAAAGTTCTATATGTTATTCGAAGTGCAGACGAGACAGATCGACATCGGGATCAATATGCACCAAACTTGCGAGACAAATGGATAACTTATTGAAGCTGCTGCTCTCCCGATTTTGAGAATTTTGCGTGCTTTGTTTTCTTTTCTTTCTGGAGCTTTCTGCGCTTTATTCACTTGTACTCTATCTCTTTCTTTGCAGAGCAAGGATATTCTAAGGCCGTTGTCTTCCGTCTCGTCGTCTTCTTTTTTTCTTCTTTTTTTTTCAGCACGTCTTTCTCTGCAGCATCTCTATATCTTCGTCTATTATTTTCTAGCAGCTCTGTAAGGGCGCTGCTATACACTACATCTGTTATTCATGCGAACGCTTTCCGCATGGTTCTTTTTTTTTTTTTTCGCGCTTCCTATTTTAAATTGCGGCTTTCACTTTCTGGTTCCCACGCGTGCCGCCAGGAATATCCGTTTCGTCTTGGCTGGCCCCACTCCTCTTTCTTTCCAAGCACTGGACGAAAACATCTTTATATTCCTAAATTTCTTCTTTGTCGGCGTCTGGATGCTGAAATCGCTTCTCCTCAGAAATGAGAGTGAAAGAAGAGATCGTTGTTTCAGATCTTAACAGGAGACTCAGGAAACAAAGGAAAAAATAGGCAAGAGAACAATAGAGAAAAGCAGGTTTTATTAGGGAAGCGCCAGCGCTCGAGTAAACGAAGGCGGAATCGCATGCTAAGGAGTGACCTGATCTGGACCACCGATTCACGCGTTTCCTCTTCCCTCTCTTCACAGCTCTCACCCTCTGCCGCGATTCTCTACTTCGCGGCGACGTCTGAATAATGCAACACTAGAGGACAATGCGCGCTGAGAGAAGGAAAGATATGCATCAAAGCATCGATGTCGCGTCGGCTATGGTCAATGGCCTCTGGTTGAGCAGTTTTGTAGGTAGAGCGGTCTCGCCCTTTTCCTTAAAAATGAAAATGTCGATGCCTTGTGGTATTTTTTCACAAATACTAATGTAATTTCTAGTTTCGTTCGAGCTTCGGCCGCGTCACTTCATTACTGCTAACCTCGATTAGAACACGGGCTGATTTTTGTCCATGTAATGGGAACGTTGCCTCGAAGCTTTCTCTGTGTTTGAGACATGAAAACACTGAAGCTACTCGGCGTTAGTGTTTCTTAAGACTTCCCACCAACAAGCTCTAAGCATGAAGAGTATATTCGTGCCATTGAGTATTAGCGTGCCCGATGGTCGCTTTTTCAGTGCTTCTATGATTTATAAAAGAGCTAACCTGCGTAGAGATCAAGTATATTTAGAGACTCACCAAGCCCTTGCCTATAATATAGACCTTTCCACAAGTTTGATCCGGCCTGAGGCACAGGGGCATAGAAAAGGTTGACGTCGCGTGCATTAGTTTAAAATTAGACCAGTCGTACATGTAAATAATAAAGTAAAGCTCTCCTATACACACAAAAAGGTAGCAGATTTTTTCTATTTAGAACGAACAGTGGTTTAGTTTCCTTACAAGCTTTGCGTAAATACTTAGCGCTGGCCTTCTGCCTTGTAATGAGTTGACATAAAAATTCGGCTGATGACATTGCCCGTATCAACAGCGGAAATGACAAATAGGTTGTAACAATATGAACTCGACTCCGGGATCTTTGACGCTACTCAGTGCGAGGAAGGACTAAATTTCGTAAATGATTACGTGCACGGTTATTCCAAACGTAGTTAGAGGGGTTTCGCACATGCAGTAAGATTACCGAGGGTGCTAGTATATGAGTTTTCATATATAGGTAAGTATAAGTCCTAACTTTCAATTTGTGGCGCCTTTTTGACAAGAATAGAACACAATGGCAACCCTGAATTAAAAGAAACCAAAGAAAAGGAGTGGAAGTGGAAGTGGAAGATATGGAGCTTCGAAGCTCGAAACAAACGGCCGGAATTTTGCGTTCTTGATTACAAGCTGTTGTATCCAAGACCGTCTGGAGACAGCCGATGCGAATAACATTTGGGATCACTAGCCAAGACAACATAAAGCTCCCGAAAGAACTTCAGGATGACCAGGCTGCTAAGCCACACTTCCCCTTTCAAGAACCTAAGAACCGAACCGGATCCATCATGACATCTGTCTGAAAGGAAGAATATTCCAAGGAAGGAGTTGCGTCACTTAATCCTATAGCAAGAGAAGTTCCAGTCCACTCTTCCGGCGATACCGTGTCGTGAAAGACCAATGGGTACGCTGAAAAGACGTATCTGGTCTTCCCCCAAGAGCAATCTCCAGCGCTTACATCAGTTGGCGCGACGCCTGTCCCGCGGCAATAATTCCACTGTTGTTCTGCTGCTTCCCCGCTTCACGCTTCCCTCCTCTCCATCCTTTGCTTTGCCCTAAAAACGAGACAGCGCTCCTAACAAGAAAAATTTAGTCTTTCATGGGCTTCATTATTGGGTCTTCAACGCGGCTCTTTTCAGTGACACCAATAAGAGGAAAGAAGCCTATGGAAAAATGTGAAAGCGCACAATTGGTTTATTATAATTTGTAGCATGCTTTTTCATCTTCGTTCAAAGCCTAGAGTTCCTTACACTACCTAGAGGGAAAGCTAGAGGGAAAGAGGGAAAAGAGTAAGAAACTCTATGGTTCAAAGTGTAGGCATGCTGACACTCTTGCTTCCTAAAACTGTGCGTAGCAGTTTTCTACTATTTGACCAGAACAGTGCAGTAAGTATCCCGCTGGCCACTAAATGTACGGTGATTCTTGGAATTTTAACTACTCGGCTTCTTGCCAGCGCTTTCTACCTATCAGTATTCATCTTTGTTTTTCTTCTGCTAACTCTGTCACCCATTGTGTTCAAATGTAAGAAGCAAGTGGCACACTTGCAGCTTGTGAAGCGTGTATAAAACACCGGTAGAAGAGATATTCAAACCGTATTGTCGCCCATATTTCAAAACAAGCAAATAGTTCAGAAGTGCAAGATGCCGGGCTAGTTGGTACTGCATAATGAAATAAAACAGCGCAACGAACGGGACGAAACACGAAGAAAAGGAGACAAAGACACAGCGCCTGTCTCTTTGTCTCCCTTTCTTCGTGTTTCGTCCCGTTCGTTGCACTGTTTTATTTCATTAAGCAAATAGTCATATAAAGAACACATAACTCGCATTTAGATTTTTTTACACGCTTGAAAAAACTTGTGCTAGCAAAGAATGGCACGTTGCGCAACAGAGCAAGAGTCTGCGCATAAGCCATCACCTTAGGTACGGACCAAGCATTAAAGGCGACCGAACAACATCAACTATTTGCAATGCATTCAGATGAAGTGCAATGTAATTCAGTAGAAAACAGTACAATAAAATGCAGTGCATGTAATATGGCATAATAAACTGCCATACTGTTCAGTGCAATACAACACTATGGGAAAAGCCGCACATATAATACTAGGTAGCAGAAAGAAAAATTATGAAATACAGTTTAGCTCGGTTAATCACTGAATATCGTGGGAAAGCGCTGATTACGGACGGGTTCAAACATCAGTTTTAACAAGGTCAAAGTTGAAGGCGAAAAGTAAAAGTGGTATAGGGTAGTTAAGGGTGTCCACTTGTCTACATTTGACATTACTGAGGTATAGATTAGTTATACTTGGCTTAGCTTGACTGAACTTAGTTTTGCCTGCCGCCCACGTAGCCTAGTAGTGTTTTCGAATTAAAAGAGCAGAATGCATACATAACCAGCATGAATAAGCATCAATGCACTGTAAGGTAAGGACAGCAAGGAAAGTAAAAGTATAACCTGGTGTGAGGAAACCAAGTTTGAAATACGAGCGTCAGCCCCGTGGTGCGCGGTTGCGTCATGCGTCTGACGATCTGAGTTACGGGTCTCCAGGCAACCGTCACTTAGGGTAGATATGAAACTGTGCTCTCCGGGAAAACTAGCGAGCACCGAGAGCTTGATGCTGCGTGCTCCTGCTGTTTTTCTTTCCATGTGGTCATCTTGAGGCTGACCACAATGATGCGATCAAAAGCTAATTGAATTGCTGCCCTAAAAAGGCGTCTTCCCTGCTAAAGCTTAAGGTGTACAATGAACTGGCCGGCCTTACCATCGTTGGTGCACCTTCGCTCCTCCATAGAGAGTAATAAACACAGTCTCAGACTGGTAGTGGCGGAGCGATAAAGCCTGGTGTGCGAGTGTGCTTTTATGTGCGTTATTGTTTATTGTTTGCTGGAGGGTCACAGTCGCGTCGCCCTGACTGCTTCGGCGTTGGGGTTAATGGTAGAGGTGGTGTCATGGCAGCGACGCTCAGCGACCGTAAAACTGTTGCCCTAAGAAGACTCTAAAACGCGGCGTCGTTGTGTGCACAGTAAAAGCAACCTAATGATCCGACCATCAGAGCGGGAGCCCGCTTCCGCAAATGCTGTTGGTTGAGAACGTCTCTTGCGCATTTCAGCCAGTGTTGCCAAGGTAAAGGTATTTTTGCTACGTTTCAGTGAGTTTGTATCTCACTGAATAAAGGTCACCTCATAAAATCTGCACGGCTTTAATGAGTTACATTCAAACTTAGTCGCTCGGACAAGCAATTTGTTGTTTTATCAACGCTAAAACCGTCTACGCCTTCCTTGTAAATAAGGACAAGTACAAGAAACTGAGTCAGTCAGCGATTTTGAGTTTTTAACGTTGAGCCTTAAATATCCCTTCAGGCTTCCTTCAAAATGAGAGCAAGTACGAGAAATCGTAAAATCATAAAGGTAAACTTCATAGTTTCCGTTGGTCTACTTTTTCATTTATCTGTGTGGTTGGTGTTTGACAAGTTATGACAAAATGTTTTTGCTGCATTTCTTCCCTAGACCCTTGCAGCGCCGCATTATTGGGCAGCACCGTGAGGAAAGGGAAAGCCCAGCAACCGGCTCACAGATGGTGAGTGCTTCATCTGCACAGTGGGGTAAGCTATAAAAACATTGGCAGGGGTATAGCCCGGCTACGCCATGATATACGTAGCGAGAGCTACTTTTCTCTGGTTTCGGCATGTTGCCGAACCTATTGCTCAGCTTATATTGATTAGCAATGTGGAGACACAGATCATTACACGTAATTGTTTTTTTTTTTTTTTTTTAAGTTCGCACACGGGCTGCTCTCCATCTGAGCGGCTATGCGCGCCGCCCGTTACGCTCTGCATCCAGGCGTCTTCCTTGACGAGACGTTCTTCTCATTTTTCAGGCGTCTCTACTGTTCAATTGGCTTTTCGGTGTCCATTCTTTCTCAGCTGAATAGCCAGTTACTAGGCGATAACTACTGAATGCGAGGAATTGAGCCTCTCCTGTCGATACCACCGCTGAGCAGCGGCCCGACCATCCTTCTTCATGCGAAACGACTGTGATGCGGCCGCCGTGTCCCGCCTCCATTTATACACGCAGTTGCGCATGCGCAGTTATGCGCATGCTAGTATGTGGCATCCGCGTGACGTCAAGTGCTGCTCGGACAGTGGTGTTGGCGTGCGGACCCCGTTGCGCCGGTCCGTCATCTACTCCTGTTTGGTTGCCGCGCATGCGCACAACCGCGCGGCGCTGGCGCGCACTACAGCGAAGATCTGATGTGACGTTCCATGCACCTTCTGCTCCTGTCCGTGGTGCATTCCACACATTCCAGAGCGGTTCCACAGCGAAATGCTTGACTGGTAGCCGAATGTAGCTCTTGCTACACTAAATTAATTAGTGAAAGAAGGAAGAATAAAAGAGGCAATATAGTAGAGAGATAAAGGTAAACCTTCACGCCTGGAGTTCATAGCAGCCACGGATCTTATAAGCTCCAATCGAAGTCCATCAGCAGCACTAATGCATGCAAATGATTTAGGAAATGCCAGTAACCCACAGCGGTAAGGTGAAGCAAAAAAGGGGGCAGGAGTTGGCACGCAGGGAACATGTATGCAATTCCAATTCGTTTGGGTAAGCAAAACACTTATATTATTGTACATTATAACGAAAATAAGAATTGTTCAGCAAAGTTTAAGGGACTTCCTAGTGATCCTGCCTTATTCCAGGTTGATTTTGAAAACTTTATGACCTTAGGTACTACGTAATTACATTTAGCTTTATCTTAAACTGGGACTGCTTGGAAGCCTGGAAGTCGTGACGAGTATTCTCCAGCTGTCGTTTAGAATGCATTTAAGTTTACTTTAACTATCACTGCCAAACTCCCTACTCGCCCATCGCTTTCTTGCCGCACTATGCTATGGGAAGGGGGGATGACTTCGCAGTCTGTGATATGAGGAGTCAGCTATGACTGCCAATGTATAAGGATCGTGAAGAAAATGAAAATTTTCAAGCTGGCTTGCTTTGTTAGACAGACTTCTTGCGTTTAACAAAAAAAGCTCAGCGATTTCTTCTGCAATCTTTTGGGCGTCTTAGCTATGTTAGGCGGGCTTAATTTCGCGGCTGTCGAGTTGACATCGACCCAATAGTAGACGTCTTTATCTGCATGAAGTAGGTCGCAGCCTTCTGATTTGAACTGCTTACCATACTTCCAGAAGATGTCGCGTTTATCTAACATGGAGTTACAAAAATCACGGAAAAAGATCTCATGATTTTAAAACAATTTTGTAGTGCACCAATTTTTCGTTACGCTCAAAAACATTTAGTATCACTGACCTGGGCTCATCCCATTTTTTATTGTTTTTGCAAGATTTCTGCGCCCTTTCGACGCTTGTAACTTTTGCACCCAGCTTCTCGCTGTTTGTTCATTCTCATTCTCATTGTTCATTCTCATTGTTCATTCATTTTCATTCTCATCATCTGGACGTCCGAAAATTAGATTCCGGCGCCGGAGTCTGTACTCTAAATCATCGAGTTTCTTTTGTTGTGCAGAGAGAACTTTCCTTAGCGATGAAACTTCTGACATTAAAATACCGAATTCTGCAGTGTGTTGAGCTATGATATTAAGGATTTTATTCCGTTCAATGCGTTTTTGTGTTCATTCTTTCTTCCAATTGATTCTATACGATAGAAAAGTTTTCTCCCAAAGTGTGCAGAGCTGCCTTTACATCCCTTAATAGTTTTTTATGTCGTCGAATTTGAAGTTCTCCAGGAGGCCCCTAATTAGTCTCCACATCTCCAGCGAACAAAAGCAAGATAATGCGCCATGCTTCGTCAAGTATTACCGGGCGCGGCATGACAACAATGAGAAAGCAATGCGTACTATATTTCAAACCAACCTGTGCAAAAAGCAGGAAGTTGTTCATTGCTACGTCCGTGGTGTTTCCAACATGCCCCCCGAAGATTTCAGCCAGGTAACCGCTTTAATGTCCAGTTTGTGATGGCGCTGATGTCCTCGGTGGTCGAGCGGCTGCTTGCGCCATGATGCCGTGCCTTGCGTCCATGGTGATATAGTTCTGGTCGGTGACAAGAGAGACGGGGTTGAAAAATTAATTCGTAGCTGATGCGCGTGCTGCCGCTATCCACAGCGTGACGTGTGCAAAGAACAGGAAGTGGTTCATTGCTTTTTCTGTGGTGGTTCCATCGTACCCTCAGTTAGGAGCAATAGGGAAATGTTATTTTCCATCATTGAATGTCAGCTGTATATTATTGATAAAGCCTGGGACTGCTGAGCGTATTTTATAAACTGCAGCGATGCAATTTCTTTCGGGAGGCGTTAAAGCAAACTTTACGCAAATATTTCTCTTTATGCACCCATGATAAGCTGTTTCAATCAGCATAAAATGATGACTTTGCTGCGTATGATATATGCTAATTTTATTACGCTTGCACAGCATGCGAAAACGGTGAATGGCTGTTCGCAATGCTGGTCTTCATGCAAGAGCTGTCCGAGGGAATTATATGGATTCTGTCCTACAAATGAAATGCCTAAAAGCTGAGAAATAAGCTAACGGAGGTTCTCTTTGTGCTGTAGGTAAGGGCCAACGTGAATCTTTTATAGTATTACCACTTACTGTAAAGCGGCCGACTTTGATGATTTGGCCAGTCTGCATTTCTTTTGAAAAAAAAACAGCAATAAAAAACCTTTCGTTATTTATGAGTTGCATGCTGGCCTGGCATGTAGAAGTCCTACGTTCGAAATTCTAAATTGCAACAAAATATTTTATTTAATTACTTCTTTTTCTAAGTTCCCCAAATAGAAGATGCTTTGTCTCACGCACTGTTACTGCTGATCCCACCCTCTGTAAGCATCCCCAAATGTGTGTACATCAGTAAGTTAAATGGTAAAAATACATCTCTCTGCCAAGATCCGCAGGCCATCTCCTGTCGGCCCTCTCCGCTCTCCACCACTTGACAACTTCACCCTCTACCCACCTCTACCCACCCCTACCCATCTCCACCCTTCAGAACCTCCACGTATCGCCACAACAGCAGCCAGGAGCCCACATCTACCTTCCTAAGGAATGCGAACTGCACAACCCATACTCTACCAAGTGCATTAAGGCGAAAACTGTTGAATCTTTCACTTAAGTACTTATCTTGCGATTTTTTTACTTTTGGGAGCGTTTGCCACTGCCGCCCTCGTCCATAGCGGCGAACATGGAACGTAATGTGTTATCGTGCCTGGTAAATCGTGATCCAACAAGGAAGTTGAAAAGTGGGTGATAATAATCTTATCCTATCTAGGACTTCAAGGCTGCCAGATTCGAGACTTCTGTTTGCATAATCAGCCAGCAAATTTAATAAAAATGAGGAGCTTGTTATGCGATACATACGAAGGGAGCCAACAACCACTTAAAAAAAAGGATATCTGAAATATTGTTCTCTCGGAGATCACTAATTAAGAAGTAGAAGCAAATACAAACGTCACTGCTGGTATCTGAATCCACAATCTTGGAATATATTTGGGTCTGAATTCCGCGGCGGTATGGGCTTGTTTTCTTTTTGATTTCTAGTCGATTATCACCACAATCGCAACATTGTTCAGTAACGGTCAATACTGAACATAGTGGCTGTTCGCGCCCTTCGTGAAGAACTTAGGCGGTTGATCATCGCTGTTCTCTCTCATTAGCGGCCTGTATTGCACAACAAGTGAACCACAATGACAGCGCGAAACAAATTTTAGCACCAACTCTGCACGCTTTATTTAAACTCGTGCACGCAATAAATAGTTTGAAAAATCGTTTGAAATAATTCCGACATGGGGGGGGGGGGGGGGGGGGGGAGAGAAGCAAGGTCTTTGTCCCCCAGCCACCTGTAGCAAGCGGAGAAAAAAAAAAGGGCGGTCAGCATCGCCGCACTGCTATTCCTTGCACAATTACCTCGTCGTCCCTTTATCACTGTCATATAGAAGGTGAAAAAAGAGCCCAAATAAAGATTGCCGACGCGGTCACGAGTCTGTCGGTTTGTCACTGGCCAGGAAGTCGGACAGTAACTGTGCCACCTGCTGAGATGAAGCCTGGGAAGAAATCTGGGAGGATTACGAGAGCAGCGCGTGTGTCACACCGTGACTCGAATCCCCAAGTAGGGAGGGGTCCTGCCAGTGTCCCTTTCCAGCCCCTCGCAAGCAGAAAATATGGATTTCTTTGGACTACACTTCCAGAACACTGAACGTGCCTCGCTTGGGAAAGCGGCCCCATTCATGTTCGCTTCGATTCAGTGCATCCAAACCTTCTGTTGCTGGTCTCTAAAATCCCTGTTTTCTTTTAATCAGGGAGCCTTTCTATGTTTCCCCCAACGTAGCCCGTTACATGACAGAGAAAAAAAAAAAAAAAAACGGGGGCCGTGGAACAGAAGGTGATATACGATTTGCTTTTGGAGAAATTTCTTCGTTTCTTTTCACAGCTTGACAAAAGCGGGAAAACATGATAGAAAACATGGACAAAACTTTTCACAGTGTTGCTTCGGCTGAGCACAGTTTCCTCGCTGATATATTTTTAGCCATAAGGGTGTATGACTTCAGCGGCGATGGCAATGCTCTGAAGCATTGGTTTCTTATGTAGTCTACCACGTTTGCAGCCTGCCTTTGTCTCCTGTCCTTCATTAGCCAACGCCGTTTTATTCTGGTCCTTCATCGTTTTTTGCTCAGTTTGATTTAGTTCCTCTGTGTGCATGTCTGTGTACATATGTTCTTTTTTCCTTAACACTTTTCTGTTTTGTGCGACAGAGCTTTCCTTTTTGCACGCACGTCGCCACTGTTTATTGTAGCTTGGTTCGATTTCGTCGTAGTCCTTCCTTAAAAATCGCTACCTCTCCTGCTTTAACTGCAGGTTCCTCACTGCCCCTGGAATTAAGTATTTTAGAGGTTCCGCTGTCGACAGTCTGTGTTTGTTTGTTTCAAGTCCTTTGATGCTAGTAGTATTTTTGTAGTGCTTTTTTATTACGGTCGAAGTCTCTGTAAAGAATTCAAGAAATATTTTTAGCTGATTTGTTGATTTTGTCTGTGATTGCTGACTAAGTAATAAGCGCTCTCTGCTACCGTAGAAGTGAATTCCTCACCAGCGGAGAAAGCCAAACCGAAAAGCAAGAAATTTTCTAATACGGGTCGTAAACGTTAGGAATGTGTCATCTACCACAACAAAAGCTCCCCGGCTATGTGCTAAAACCATCGGGGTGCGTGTTTGGCGAGCAAACATTGTGTTCTTTGTCGAAATAACGTGCCAGTAGTTCATACATCATGGCATTGCAGCTGAACATAAACATGATCTACTTCAGGAAATACTCTACCTGAAAAGAACGCTATTGAAACGCCTGAGAACCTATGAGTATTGATCGAGTTTTATTTCCTTTTCGTTCTATGGCACGTATACATGAGGCACTGGGAAGGCACTCACGAATACGCCGCTTATGTAGTCACGCGATAGCGATGTTTCTCGTTTCTTCCGCTCCGCCCAAAACATGGCTCGCGAGCGAGTGTGCGTTGAGCTGGATGCCGCGTGATGGGCATCCAAGCGATGTTCCATTCTCTGCCAGGAAATAGGAAATCTCCCCGATTCGCTTTTTCTCCCATTTGTTACGATCTACTTTTTTTTTTTTTTTTTTGCTATTCCGCGTTTTCACTTCAATATCGCACGAGTATTTTTAATCTTTTTTTACGTTAACTTTCCTTGCTTCTTACATGAATGCGAAATTTCTACCTTTTCCTCTTTTCTCATTACAAGTTCGTTTACTGTTCGGCTGTACTTTGCATATTTCTGAGGCACGGGAGAGTTTTTGGAATGTGTTCCTTCTTCCTCAGTTCACTTATTGCAGGGTTACTTTGCCCAACTCTTTAACGACCTTGATTTTCTGCGTTCTTTACTTCACACTGTTCGAGTCCTTCATTCGCTGCTGTCGTTCCTTCGTCGCCGAAGGAACTTTGTTGCATTCAGGTCATTGGCGGCGTCGGAGCCATCTCCCAGAAGCGAGCGCCTCTCATCGAACCCAGAAGAGCCTATTTTTTCGCTGAACGTTCGTGCTTCGCTTTTCTGCCATTTCTTTCCATATTTCATCTGCTTCCATTCGAATAGTTCGATGTGTACATTTTTTGCCTCTGCGCATTCAGCTCCGACCGAGTGAAAATGTGGGCACTGATGTCTAAAACACTGATAAGCGAATTTTGTGTCGTGCGAAATTCTCGAAGCAATAATAAAGAGGAAACTTCAAACCTTCTGAAAAGAAAAATAGAGTACCCGCTGGACGTTTCGTACAGATCTAAACAATTTTGCTTCTAAGAAATTTTTGATGTGATGCGGCAGAAAAGTCTTAGGATCGATATACAGAAGAAAGTTTCTTAACGCAGTCATAAAACTTTCAAACGACTTACAGGTAACATTTGCGTGTTTTAAGCAATCCGGAGAAAATCTTCGGCCCTTTCAGTAAAGCTGTAAGATTGCTGAAAGAAGCTTAGTGCAACCACGGGGATACGCACCGGGATGGATGCAGGCAGAAGAGCTGTTTGCGGATGATTTATTCACGGGATACTGAAGCTTCTATTATACATCGGTCGAGACATGCTTCATTAGGAATAAAGGAAGATGTGATCGAAAAGGCACATGTAAAACCGGAGTAAAACATTCTCAGGTACCAGACATGGCAGCAATTGAATTACAATAATGAAATTACTGTTATTTAATGATTTGCCACGGTATTTTGTAATGTAATGAATTTCTTTTCGGTGTGGTAAAGTAGTAATGTATTGAGTCTGGTTTTGCCAGTAATTTCACAGCAAAAGTAATTATTTCTTTAAAAATTACTTTTACAAAAGTGCGCCGCTACTCCTCAATACACAACAGAGTAGAGTGCCGCGAAAGCCGGAACAACGTGCGGCAAGCCGAAGCTAGCGTAACGGATCGGTAAAAGGAGACAGAATTGAGCAGAACGGTGCTGCAGAGTCACTTAGCGCGGCTATCCCATGGCAACCATTCTCCAAGCAGCAGGATACAAGGCGTCAAGGGAATGTCGAAGGGACAAGCTGGTGCAAGAAGGCCGGAGTTGAAAACTAGTTGGGAGTGCGGCCCAGTGGCACTCCCTGCTGCGTCGGCTAGGGCACAGTTCATGGCCTCCGATATCACCCCCGCGGGTGCGCGGAGGTGATCTCGGAGGCCATGCACAGTGGTGCCTAGTTACACTCGTCATCACGGGGTTAGGGAGGGTTTGGGTGGCGGTAAGACGGGCGGAAGGGCCTATGGCGTGCGCATTACGTAGCGCAAGGTGCCGACGGCGAATCTTGGTACGGTGGAAGCAATAAATAAGCTAGCCCCTTCAGGCCTTTCAAATTGCGTAGGCAGCTCCGGGCCAGCAAGACGCTGCGGTTGCCGCTCATTTCCCGATCATTCGACTATGCCTCTGCGTCTGCTTTTTTTTTTTTTTTTGCGGTTTTCTATTTTCTAATGCGTAAGAAATATTACGCGAGATTTCAGCCCGTCGCGTAAGCCCGGCTGGTAGCCACGTTTGAGCTTTGACCTTTAGAGAAGAAAAAGAAGAAAAAAGAACAGAAAGAAAGCTACGTCGGCTTTGCTTCCGTAACCTGCCGGGCTTTACTAAAGCTAAACCCCAGCTGATTTTTGTAATGGCAAGTGCTGTAGGAAAGAGGGAAGGAATAGCTGTCTGGGATGGAATTTGGCAGGAAGACGAAAAAATGTGTGTGTTTCGCAGTGTGTGCGTGTCTCAGTCTGGAGAACAAGTTGTTGGTTTGTTTACTAGCTTTACTTAGTTTTGGCATGAATAAAAAACTAGAAAGTATTTTAAAAAATAACATTAACTTAGTAGAAGTAATTGTAATATTCTTTCATTACTTTTTGGGAGCAGTAATGAGTAATGTAATGTAATTACTTTTCGGGGATTTTCGGCAAAGCATTTAGTAATGTAATTTAATTCCTTTTCAAAAGTAATTTTGCCACGTATGTCAGGCACTCATCAACGTCCTACAAAGTAAATTTCAGCTTGCATCTAGCACCAACCAGCATGTATGCATCGTTATAAGGACTAAGCACTGAAACCCTTACAGGCATGCCTTTCTGTGTAAAACATTTCAGAAGGTATCTGTGCTGCTTCTTCTATCATTTTGGCCATATTCTCGTTATTTTGAAATAGAGCCTGTCATCTACCGTTATTAGTACTCATATATATATGTGTGCGCGTGCATTCATCGCAATTTTATTCCTGGAAGTTTTGTCGTAACCAATAATTTAGCAAGCGCTGTAATTAACCAACCTAAATAACTTAGAAGGGATAAGAATAGTCTAGACAACACACCGGTGGAACATTTCACAATGGTCGCGCCATAATACCCGTGCTTCAGTTGCAAAGAAGAGGGAGGGAGTTTAGTAACCTCCGTTCAAATGTGGTAAGGATTACAGTGCCCAGTCGGGGAGGTGTTTGAACGGGCTTCTAATAAATCTTGAATTGTAATATTAGAGAGGTACTCAAGCTATAGTATCCCGCTTCACAGCAAAAAAAAAAAAAAGGCGTTCTAATTGACGCCACTGTTGTGAGCAAACGTCAAGGCAGTGTATCCCACATATATAGTCACTCGCAAACATACACACACGAGATTCCAGCAAGATGTTCACACCGATGATGCGCACACTACCTGGTTATTATTTGTGGTATGAAAAAGAAAACATGACATAAAAGGCATTAGGGTAAAATAAGAAGAATAATAAGGGTACGAGGGGCAATCGGCCCACTCAGGTCATACAAAGTTGATTAAGACGGGGCTTAATTGCTATCTCGTGTTTACGGACGGCATTCATCGACTCCTATCCGCACTTGATGGGCGAGGGTGTCAATCTACAGATTGAGAGACTGAATAGAAGTGAATATCCGAAGAGCCATTTGATATTCGCAACTGAAAGCTGTTTAAAGAACATGCGACCTCGAGCAGGAGAGAGTAAAGAGAGTGAGAAGAGGAGGCACGTTGTAGCTCTGCCCTACGTACATGGCATCTCACGTCGTCTTTGAAGATCGAAAGCCGATTTGATGTTAAGGTCGTGCTACCTGCACCGAACAAGTTAAAGAGTCTGTGCAGTAAGGTGAACGGAGCGAGTGAGCCCATGGAAGGATGCGGTTTGCTGCATAAGGAGCGCTTTATCAACTGCCGCGAAGATGTTGTGTACAAATTTCATTTGACAAGTGGGAAGGCGTATGTAGGGCAGATAAGCCGATGCCTTAATGAGAGGTTATTGGAGCACATAAATGCGTGTGCAGCATTGTCGGCTCCAGGAAACCTGGCGACCCATTGCTCCTGTTGTGGAAATGATGGCACTCAGCAGGACTCAAGCGGTAAACATTGTGTAGCCAGGTTCACGGAAACCAAAGTGCTGGCTCGGGCAAACAACGCTTTGGAAAGAGAAATTATTGAAGCATTTAAGATGATTTCGAGTCAAGAAGGGGAATGCGTGAGTGTTCCGTCTGTGGCGCTCAGCAGGAATGAATTGCTACTGCTTCGTTTGGACAACAGGACAAGAAGATACGCGCAATTTGCCATTAATTTCGTTAATTTTTTCCTTAAAAATTTTTCTTCGCATTTATTTTTCTGAATTTTATCAGTTTTATTCTCCTTATTATACCCTTACGTCTTCTTTGTCATGTTTTCTTCTTCATACCACAAATAATAGCCACTTGGTAGTGCGGTCATCATCGGTGTGAACGTGTTGCTGTAATCCCGTGCGTGCGTGCGTGCGTGCGCGCGCGCGCGCGCGCGTGTGTGTGT
>JAJIZL010017321.1:104684-150326 GCA_023969395.1 Amblyomma maculatum | reverse complement strand
CAAGAGGAGACAACATCTCAGCTCAATTTACATCCCTAAATGCTGATTATAGTTGTCCAGTATACTCTACAGTGTAACTAGGTAAGCACACAAAGTATTGATATTTGAACTGTCTGGTAGACCTGTTCTGTCCCGACATAGTCGTGCTGTGGTTAGGGCGTTCGTGCGACTTCTGTGCAGAAAGCGGAATCGAGTCTCGGCCGCGGCGGTCGCTTTTCGATGGAGGCGAAAAGCAAGGCATCTGTGTGCTGACCGAGTCAGTGCACAATAAATAACATCAGGTGGTCGAAGTTGCCGGAGCCCTCCACTACTGCGTCTCTCATAGCCTGAGTCGCTTTTGGTCATTGAACGCCATTAACCAAACCACAACAAGTAGTCATGATCAAACAGCCAAGTCATTGAATCTGCAAGTAATAAGCAATTAATGATATGCGGTGTAAAGAAGATGCATAGCAAGGTTTCGAGTTTTCGATGTAATTGATGCGAAGAAGAAATTAGCACGCTTCCGAGGAGCTGTTTCGTCCTGCACTGCGAGAACCTCCAGTCTGTTATCAATTTTGCTCTTTTTCTTGCGAAGACCACCTCTTCTGGTATTCACTATAAGAAGAGATTGCTAATAACAACGCTTCTCTGAAAATTGTGTAAAGCTTAACCATGCTTATATACTAGCCGGTATTAGAGGTTGCCAACAATGACGTTTGATTATTAAAAGCCGTAAACATTGAGTCTATGTACAACTAGTGCACACGTCTCTATTATGAGGGAATAAGGTTCCAGCGAAGTTGAGGTTTAAAATGTTCGAAGTAATGCTAATATGCACCTGTTTCTAGAAAGAAATAACACGAAGGAACGAGATCACATTATAGGGAACACACCCATAAAACCAAGCACAAAGAAGCGTGACTTATTCTTTAACGAGTAGCAGTGCCTTGATCCTGGGAAGAATTAGGAGCAGTCATTTACGCCAATTTATATAGAGCCCATGTATCAGCTTTGCTCAATTTCAGAGTGTAAAAGATCTAGTGGAGCCATCTAATCAGCATATTGAAGTGAAATGAGAAGGGCGTTGTTGCATATTTGCATATTAATGAGAGAGGATAGTTCGTATGCAAATTGGGGCTTTCCGCCTTGAAAAGCAGGTAGAATCGTAGCGAACTAAGTTCCATAGCACTTCATTACTGGCCTTGCAACGGTTCACAGGCAAAACAAAATAATAACGCAAGTGAGAAGAGATAAATGCAGGCCACAATATTGAACTTGCGGGTTTTGGCAATAAGCTTAAGCACAAAGAAGTGCCCTGACATACCCCCTCTTTATTTGTGCATTTACTGTCTTGTTTTTATGCAAGCAATTTCAGAGCTCAACCGAATTTTCAGCCGGTAGTAAGAAAGACTACGTTCATGTACTCTCGGTACGCCCAACTATAAAAGAGGGACTGTTTGAAGGTCGGTTTTGAAGAGGATGCGACTAACGCGCACTCGCGTTTCTTTTCCTGTCAGTCACTGCGGTACACTAAAGATGATGTGTCAGATGGCTGCCTGTCGAAGCTTTATTCCGTGCCCTTTGTCACCAGAACATTGACGACCAATGGTAGACATCCGCATAGTTTCATCAATACTAAAAACTTCTATCAATGGCTTCGTCTTCCTCAATGCTCAAATGTGGCTTTCTGCACAAACGTGCTTAGCTTACTGCACCAGTATGAACGAGACACAGAAAATAGGAGCGAACAAGACGAGGTTGGTTTAAAATATAATGCTTACCAACTCGCCCAGTCGTCAACCTTATGAAAGAGAACCGATAGAGATCTTAGAGGTATCTCCTGTTCGCAAGCCAAACCGACGTTTCGATAAAGCGGTTTGTCTTCGTCTGGGCAACGAGATCATCTCTGGAAGAGCTTATGTACGCTTTTGCTTCTGAACATAAAAAACCTGTGAGGAGGGGAGCGGTCCAAAAGATCTGCTCAAGGAAGAAATAATATTCTATTGTGTATGAATGTTTATGAACATAGAACAACAGGTCCCGTAAATAATATTTAAGCGCCTGCTTGATTGGTCCGAAATTTTCGTCGCTAGAACCAATTTTCATTCAAATCGTACATAGTCCTATCCTTCCAGCAGCCTAGTTAGAGGCTAAAGAGGTGCTCTATGCAATAAGGTATGTGCACAGTAATAAATATTTAGCATAAAGTAAGGGAGGGCGCAAAACCAGAAGTGCGCACCACAGCCTATGGAGTTTAAAAGACACAAAAAGGGTGCATTATTATTAAATAAAAAGAAAACGTTAAAAGGCGAGAAAAAGTATTCCTTAAATATAGTTTTTAGCGCAAAAGGCACTCAGCAGATAAAGATGGATATTGTGCAGCAAATGTGCTAAGGCAAAGCATGCGGTTTGTTAGTTATCCGCTTTGCAGGGCATTTTCTGGCGCCATTCCTGAATGAAATAAACTTATTGGTATACCAATACGCTCAAACACCTTTCATTGTAAGGTTTATTACTTTTGCAGATGCACATCAACCCACATGCGGCGTAATAACCGTCAGCTCTCGTTATCATTCCTCGCAAGAGACAAAGTCGGAATTCTTTTGTTGCTTTCGACGATGGAAGCTACCATACGGCGGCTTTCAAAACGAAAGGAAAAAAAAAAAAAAAACATTGAACGCTTCTCTATTCCCATGAATCACTTCCTAACCATCTTTCAAATTTTGATCTCGTTTGTGAAAGGAAAACGGTCTTCGTAACTGCCTTTTAGGCCACTGTTAAGCGAGTCTTACCAGGCCCCGAAATACTATTCGCCGTGCCCTTTACATTGCCTTCCCTTGACGCATTTCTCGTTTTCCATTATATTGACGCTTATGAAGCTCCAGGAATTTACGTTTATTTCTTGCCATCAAACTTTTTAAGCGGCGCTTGATTTTGGCAGTTCTATTGGTTTTGCGTCAGCGTCATTTCTGGTGGATCTGCATCTCGTGCTCACAATAATTGCTTCTCTCAAACGTGAGACATTTACATTTCGCCGGGCTTTCGAAAGCTTTTTTGGTTGGAATCCGGTCTCCAGTAATCGTGGAGGAAGCATGCTCGCAAGAAGGATTTTGTTTATTGCGTGCTTCTCTTGCTCTTCCTTACAACGCGCAAATCTTCGGCTGTAAGCTGTTAGACAGCAAACCTGAAACAATCAGAAAGACTAACGGTAAAGAAGTGAAAGGTTTTGAACCCCACTCGTGGTAGGGCGATGAAAGAGAATAATACTTCCCCTCAAATTATTGCGTGTAAAGTTGTTTGTATGGTTTGAAATACCAGTAAGGAGGGCCGGTGGTCTCAGGTGCTCGGCATACCATGTAAACATATACACAGCTACTTGAACTGCAGAGCTTTTTATCCTCAGCAGATCAGCTTTTCGGCACAGAGATCAGGCGAGCACTGAAACACATAATGTAATAAAACTTAGATTCACTTTAAGAAATAGCAAAAAAGTAGGTAACACAGGGTTCGGCGCCCGTTGTGTATTGCACATTCCTGTTGTAGGTGCCATCAGCATCGGCGTAGACGGCTGGCAGGTAACAGCAGAGCAAAATTTCTCCTGCAAAGGCTATCAGGGGGCTGGTAAACGGAAGAGTCAGAAGTACTCCCGCTGCTTTTAGGTTAAGGGAAGACGGAAGGAATGTCAGAGGCAAAGGGTGGCTTAGTGGTTTGGCCTGCTTGGCTACAGCGAAGAAATCCGCAACCGTAATGGGGTTGGTCTTGTTTTAGAGCGTTAGCTCTACTAAGTTCATTTCCGTGTTTTATGTTATTCCTGAATCTAGCACCTCATGCCTTCCACAGATGGCGCCACGTAATACTTCGCCGCACGTTGGTAAATCTCGAACTGAGAAGCAAACGTCGTCGGCTTCATCGTCATGTACTATTGTATCGCCATAGCGGATCACGCCTCGTGTAAACCTGCTACGCACTATCGTGCTGTGCAGTCAACATCGTCGTTTTGATTAAGTTTCAGCTGCGAAATGTTCTTGCTCTCTGCACTGAACATCGTCGTCTGAGAGGAGGGCTCAACTGAAACGGCGCGGAAATGTGAAAGTGGCAGTGAAGCTAGGGGAGGGCCCTTACACAGGTGGGACGCTTGCTCGCGATTGTATGGTAAAGCCATTGCACTGAACAACTGTGACAGATACAGCGGCTCTCCTTTCCTATGAACCACTTAATATTAATATCATTATCCACAGTACCCCGGCACCAGCTGAGGTAGTCAGTCCTCACCTCGTTATAGCGACAGCGGCAGATAGCGTGATGCGTGGGGAACATCAGCAAGAAAGAATAAGCTAATACTTGGAAAGAATCTTTAAGATGCCCCTTCCTGCAAAAATATATTCATGTAGCACAACTTAGAGAAAAAACATTAGAATATTACTATATTGCATGAAATAACGACATTTGTCATAGAGTATGGTGCGCTCCTGGCGGCCTTGCGAGAAGGATTGCAGAGTGTCTGGTGGCTGTCGCTAGCAATTTAATTCCTGTAGTCATGGATATGAACATTGCAAATGAACATATTTTTTGATGTTTTACATGCCATTTGTGCCAAACAGAATTGGCTACTGAGTTTGATGGTGGGCCGTGTAGCGTAGCTCATTCTGCGTTGCAGTGCTCCAAATTTATCTAGTGTGAGGTGTACTATCTCTGTCAATCTATTAGGGCTCATATGAAGAACATTTGCTGCAACAGCATCACCAAGTAGCCCAATGTTAAACCAGGTGCCTTGTATGCACATATCGGGACAAAGACGCACCAAGAGTTAATACTGTTACATCACAGAAATACCATGGTGTCGCAGGTCTATTAATTATAGCGTTTTTACCAGCTAATTGCGGCTGCTAAAGCAGTGGGAAGGCCTGATATCAGTGACTCTAGAAACGCACTGGCGCACTCCCCAATGTTTTCATGCAATCGCCCATATAGCGCCTTGAATGCACCAAATGCTGACATGACCAAATAGTTCCAATTCTCACGCCCCGTAACCAAATTTGACCAATCCTGCAAGGACAGAACGGTAAATATAGATCTATGATTTATGCTGAAAACGACCATGCAGTGCAAACAATAAAAAAAGGCAATCAAACAGGCCTAATGTGCCTGTGGCGCTGTCTCCTTTCATTTGTGGTAATGATCTCCTGCTTTCCAAGTCTTCTTATTTATTGCTGTGCTTGTATTTATTACAGCACCGAAAAAATAAAGAAATTAATTCAGAACACAGATCGATATGTTTGTTATCCTCGCGGAAACAAATGGTGGGCCATAACCCAAGAGCAAAATTGTTGTGCTTCCTGCGTCAATCTGCAGGAGGCGCAGTGCACTAGCAGGCGCGTGTCGAGATCGCCTGCCCTGGCCGCATCAATGACAGCAGTCACAGCGAGCAATGGCGCCTCGACACGCAACACAGAGCCTCATAACGTTCATCACGGATGACCCGAATTACTTTGTACCTGCATATGCTGCGTCATGTCCTGGTTTCTGACAACGGAACGCATACACCCACGCCCCACTGGGCGTGTACGCGTGCGTTTGTCGATATAGAACGACCCCGAAAAGCGATTCTCATGACTGCATGGCAATAAAGCGCCAGTAATGCTGAATTCACAGTGAAGTCGCAAAGATACAACCACCAGCACCCTAAGTCATCACATCCTTGTATAATACTTAATGCGGTTATTTTTTTAATGCTTCACCGAACTATTTTTCTCCTAAAGCTGGTAGTCCTCCGGATATCTGGGCGAATCAGTTATGAACATCCTATAAAAAATGGCGTTCTACTTGCCGTTTGAAATATTGTGTCTTTTAATACAAAAATCACTTTAGATAACATGGTCCTTAACATGAAATATCCACCGAAAAGCTTTCATTGCCCGATTCCTGCTACTGCTCCAAATTCTGATCCCGCCTTCTCCTTCTAGCACCCAGGCAGCAGCACTTTTGACCATCCGGTTGTGCCTCAAAAGGACAGCTTGTCCCCATGTGTCCATCTCCCAAACCTCTTCAGGGTTTATCTGGCGACGATGCCCTGGTTTCCCGCGCAGTCTAGCGACGTGAAGTTCCCCCTCAGGAAGGTCTCGATATTTCTCGCGCCTTCATGGGCACGCCGAATCTCGGTTGCTGACTGCTGATGCATGTGCGTGAGAGAAAGAGAGGGAGAATAAACTTTATTTATACAAAGTAATTACGCGGGTGGTTCACCCAGGCCCGGGAAACCATTGTCGAATACGGCCGTCCAGGCCTGGCCGATCAACTGGGGCTGAATGGGGAGATGCTGTATAGTGCTGCATGGACTCAGAGCATTTAAGGATATAACTTAAGACTGCGAGTGAGTTCTCTCTAGACCTTCTTGTGCTGCCCAGGACAACATTGGCTGAGGCGCGCTTTGAATAAGGAGTATGCGCAGCGCCCTCTACACTTCTGCATGGTCGTGTGAATCCCCTGCGTCTGCTTCTGAATGCGTCCAGCCAGTGCAGGCCCACAGCTTTCAGTTCTATTTCGGCAGAGTTCAGAGAACATTTGTGGCACTGATAATGTTTTCAGGGTTGGTATGATTAGAAAAATGAAATAAATAACCGTATGCTATCATTTATAGCAACGGGCAGATATCGAAAGAAAAGTGGCAGGGCGACGCCAGTCGAGTTGGGCCCAGCAGGGTGTATTACAATGTCGTGCTCCAGGAAAACATTTCATGCGACTAAGTTCAGACGCCTGATAACATGCAACCGCTACAGGGATAAGAAAAAAGTTGGTCGATCCCGATTTGAAAAACCTTCAGCGCAAATGAAAAACCAGAAGGCGAAAAGAAGAAGGGACAGGCAAGAGCGTTGACGTACAATCCTGCACATTCTCTTTAGGTGTCCATAAGAAGGCAGGACTACGCCGTAAAGCACATTAATTTCGTATAAAACCAATTCCTTCTTAAGGCAGTACGTGATGTGCCTGGCCCGATTGGTTGACCAAGTGATGTCGTCGACGAGGGCATCCAGTTGTGTCGTAGGAGCAGAGAAGCATAACGGAGGGCCCACTGTAGAAGAAAGGAAGGTACTGAAGAAAAATTTTTCTTCTGCAGTGGGCCCTTGGCTATGTTTCTCTGCTCCTACGACACAACTGGATGCCCCCTTCGACAACATCACATGTTCAACCTGTCGGGCCAGGTACATCACGTACTGCCTTAAGAAGGGATCGGTTCCATACAAAATTTATGTGCTTTTCGGCGCAGTCCTGCCTTCGTATAGACACCTAAAGAGAATGTGCAGGATTGTACGTCACCGCTCTTGCCTGACCCTTTTTCTTTTCGCCTTCGGGCTTTTCATTTGCGCTGAAGTGTTCTTTTTGTTTCAAATCAACAGGGATAGGCAGTGTAAATAACCCCACTGAGGTGGAGCAGTCTTTCGGCTTGACGGTTTCCCTCTGTTGGGCAAGGGTCGTTTGAGTTTTATTTATTGCATGCCTTCAAACTTCGCTGTTGGTCTTGCATCAGATTGGCTTTGCTTTCTAGTCTTCGTAGAGCTGATCAATAACATTGATATTTTGGGAAATATATTGTCCATGGCCAGTAGGAAAGGTCTAGGAAGCCGTAACTGAATTTGAAGGAGCATTCGAATTGCGTCTTAGTAGGAGGTTTAGTTTCCGTTTTTAGGTATATATTTCAGCGATAACATGCCATCCTCGGACTGCTGCTCGATTGTTTTACCTTTAACGTATTCCCTTTGTAATTCGTGAGCCCGCACTGTTGGTGTTGTGAGCACTTGGCATCAAATTCACTCATTCTTCGCCATTAACAGTGCTCTGAGGGCTCAAACAAAGGAGGTTATAAAAAACTGCTTGTAAGGCGCGCCCGTCGAGTGAAGCCTCCGCGACGCCATCTTGAGGGGGAAGAAAAGCGAGCCAGTTGCCGCAGAACGCACCCGCTGAACGCACGGAGAAGTGCAGGTTGTTGTCACGGAATCGGCGTACATTTTTATCAAGGATTTCTGTAGCATCTCACTTAAAGTGTGGATATGGTCTATTGTCAAGTATCATTTACGGATTCCTACTCAGTCGATAACTTGATTAAGTTTAAGGTTTTCCTGATTCCAATAGCCAGTACATTTGTAAACAGCCCAGTAATAGTAAAATAAATTATAAGCTTGTGCCTTAGTAAATAAATGCTTTGTAAGTAACAGACAGTAATCTAATTAAAGAGTAATATTTCAAGTCCTTAGCGTTCATTGCCTTTCTTATGGATAAAAATAATTTCAGAAGAGCTCCTTAGTCGACACACATGTACCGGCTCTCTCGCAGTTATTGTCGCTTTGTTTTGTGTCCATACTCTTCCAGACGCTAATTCAAGAAGGAACAAAGAAGGCCCACAGGTGGGGGATATATTATTCCAGTCCACTTCGCTGGATGGAAATGTGCTTCGTATAAAGGATGGGAAACATAAAGGCTCAATGCGGAAGCACGTTGTATTGGTCGACGTTGCTATATCCCTGGGCTTCAGTGAACTGCGCTCGCATTGTTTCTGAACAAAATTTTAATGTTGCTTTGTCTCGAACCGTGTGCAGTGCTCACCAAGTTGAGCTTTTGAAAACAAAAAGTAGAGCTCCCTGAAAAAAGCTAAAAAAAAAACTAACATTAAAACTGCCTACAAAATACGACTGGCCCTTCAAGCCAGAGCTCTACATAAAATGTATGGTCCATAACATCAAACCGCTATTATTGAGAAAGTACGATGAATTTTTATTTCAAGTGGGCCCGGCAATGGTTGTCCAGCATTGCACCGCAGTTTTTCTGCCGGTTTTTATGCCTCACAAAAGCGAAAGGCACTCACACGAGGCTGTATATCTTTGTTTCAACGACCACTCGAGTTGCCTTGTTTTGCAGGTTGTTTCGTGCCCGCAAGATAGAAGACAGGAGCGCAGCACCGCGTAAGATCCGCACGGCACGGTGCAGCGCAGCGTATTTTGTTCGCCATCTGCATCACGCCAAAGGAGAGCACTCTGGCCAAGTCGGATGTTGGCACCAAACGGGCTTCTTTTCCGGCGCAATCGCGAGAGTGCTTGAAATGCTCTTCTTCCGCCCACCTATAAGTACTTTCAATTCTTCTACTTCTTCTCTGCATGTTGTCTATGTGCTGAACGAGGGCCGGTATTTACCGGCTTGAAGTAAAATACGTATCTTACGTACGGCTCGTTTCTCAGCAAAAAGCTTGTTTCGTAATTGGCCGTCTAGTGTTGTCAGACTCAGTTTTACACGAGTGCAGACAAATACTGCACCTTGAAAAAATAACATTTTTTTGTGTAGGCAAACATTGCACTCACCAACGTGCTTGCCCGTGCAGTGAATACAAACAAAAATACTAAACAATATTGTTTTTATCCGGAGCACACAAACAAGAAGCGAAATGCTTCAACAGTGGGGGCTTTGACAATCACAAATCTGGATCCGTTGGCGCATAGGAACATATGTCCCAATGAATGTGAATCCATGGTTCTCTCTATCTGGCGGGGAAAATCCTGGTTTCAGTAAACTTGGCCCGGCTCTTGAACCACGCATTGTTCTTTTTTTCCTTATTCGAGAAAGGGTGGAGGTTCAAGACTTTTACTCGCAGAATATTTGAAACTGAACGCTTTTTCTCTGTTGTTCTTTTGTACTGAAACTAAAATGCTTTTATCACCCGCTTGATTTTCATGTGCATTCGCTGGTTTATCTTTTGCTAGTTCGAAGCACTCATTCCAATATACCACTAAAAATCATTAAACAAGGTCCGAAACACTGTTGGAGTTTAAACATGGCTTGAACCTAGTGATGCGAGCGAAAGATATGAGAGCAGTCGTAATATCCCCATTAATGCCACCTTTCAACCCGCGGGCTTTTTTTTTTTTTTCAAATTTTATAAATCACTTCCTATGTACATCTGAGCCAATTGATGGCAGGAAGGTGGGAGTGAACGTGGAAAGAAAGAAAGAAAGAAAGAAAGAAAGAAAGAAAGAAAGAAAGAAAAAGAAAGAAAGAGGTGCTGGGGTAGAGGGCTGCAAATTTCGATTAGCTGTGGATGTTAAACCACGGCCGGTCTGTAGCGCGACGAACTCGCGCGCTCCAGACCAAAAGTGATTTAACGTGCGCTGACAACTCATCACACACGGATGCCTCTTCGTAGCGGCTCCATTAAAACTCAGGCGCCAGCGGTCGCGTTCGAACGCGGGGACTCCGGAGCAGTAGTCGGGAGTCTTAACCCCTGCGCCACCGCAGCAGGGTTCATATTTTATTTTTGTATTAGTTTACAGGAAAGGAAATAATGAGTATCTGTCACACTTTTTTCTGAAGACACCATCGTGGCGAGACGAGACATGTTTATTCAAAAGCAATTTTGTTACATAGCGGCCCCTAACATGGAAAAGCGCAAAAATATTAATGCTTTGTTTATGAGGAAAAACATGCCACATCCTCTTTACAAATAAATTCTTTCTACGCGGTAAGGAAATCGCGAACTGAGCGTCGCTGAACCTGAAAGGAGTGATAAAGAGTGAAATTCTGCAAGCCAAGTTTTTCAGAAACCTGAAAAGTAATTACTCGCACGCCAAGCATTTGGTGCCACCGTAGTCGCTCCCGTGTTGGTGCATCTTTGTGTGCGAAGCCCGAAAACATCGTCATAGGAACTTTCGAAGTGTTTGTCGCTTTCGAAGCTACTCGTAAGCTCTCGGCTTAGTGTTCGAAGGGATGTGCAATTTTGGAACGCGTCCGTGACAGCTGTAGTGACAAGGAAACGGTGTTTTCCAATTAGGATGAACGCTCAAAACAGGAAAACTGAGACACCTTAGACAGCGAGAGTACGCCGAGGGATTTTCTTCTGTTTAGGGTCTTTCACCTCTGGAAATGAGGTTGGTTGCTTTTAAAGCGTGCAACGCTCAATTGCCTCCTCCGCCATTAAGCTGATACGCATATCGACCGTGGGCGCTTCACTTCCGTACTTTTAATGAAACCGGCATGTTCTGAAAGTTTACATGAGCGAACAATATATTTCAACAATGCTTCATGTTGCACTTGTTGAATTCATGTTGCTATGTGTATAACTTGCTGTATTTCTTATGCTCTTTGTAATATGCTCATTTTACTTTGCCATGAACAAATTTCTAAGGCTTTGAGGGATGTGTGACAGTGTAGTTAAAAAGGTATTATGCTATAGGTCGTGTATTCTGAAATGAATTCGGACAGTGACGATGTTTTCACTTCCCTTTTCGATAAAATCATTCGTAATAAAGTTGTTGTCCGTAACTTTGAAAAGTATGCAGCACTAATCTTTTGATTCATCGCAGCGCAAAAAGTCTTGCTTTCATCTGTTCAATAAACAAGGCCCTATAACGACAATAATTTGTCATTTGCTGATAATCTGTGATAGTGTTATATGCATAAGGTCCATTCTTCCACCTATGAAGACCACATTTCACCGTGTCGTTTCGACCGAGACATGCTTGGGACTAGGAATGCTGTAATGTTCGCCTGCATGTCATGAAAGGTGAAATGTTCTCATGAAGTGGAAACGTGCGCCGACGACTTTCCTTTCGCCAACATCCCTCACGCAGAGTGTATTGTAAAACAATAGGAAAAGAAGAGAAAGCTGGAGAAATTAGGAGGACTCTTCAGCTCCGCTTTAAGAGTAGACGCAATTACGCTTTTAACATTCCCTTTTCATTCCGCGAATAGTTGATATTGAGAGGATTTGGCAGTGTTAAGACGATAAATGGGGATCAAATCGCAAAACATTGCAAATTGAGTTGACATTAGAAAGCTAAGGTTTTCGGCATCTACAAAGCTCATTCTCTGTTGTACTGATATAATTCACCGCACCGTAGTTGAGGATTAGGAAATAATTTCGACCACTTGGGGATCTTATTAACGTGCAACGACATCGCCCAGCACACAGATGCCTTTTTGATTCTTCTTCAAAACACGGGCTCCTGGTCATGGTCCAACCATTATTAATGCGATAGGATTACTAGGTTATGTCGGCATGGTCGCGCCCGCAAAGCGTGTCAGCAGCCGTTCTGCTGTCCTCAGAAGAGTTAGGATCAAAGGAATGGGTGTGATCGATGGAGGATGATGCAGAAAAAATTATGTAGATAGGATGATTAGATAATTAATTAGAGCCAAAAATGTAGGATCAAACGCACATTGACATTAGGCGTACGACTAATTTCGACGTGCAATGAATGTGACGACACACCAACTAGAATTGGATGTGTTTCCGACTTAATAATTGGTTTTCAAGAAAGGAAAGGCGCACTGCTCTGTCACTTTCTGAGGACATCTGATTTATTGATTTATTTATAGGAAGGGAAAGGCGCGGTAACTGTCTCACTTGTTTTCTGTGGACACCGCAACCGCTCCGTAAGGGAAGGGAGGGAGGTGGGAGTGAAAGTAGAAAGAGAGAAAGAGGAGCCGTAGTGAAGGGCTACGGGGTAATTTCGACCACCTGGGGATCTTTAACGAGCGCTGACATCGCACAGCACACGGACGCCTCTTCGTTTCGCCTCCATCAAAACGCAGCCGTCGAGGTCGGGTTCGAACCCGGGTACTCCAGCACAGTAGTCGGGCGTCTTACCACTGCACCACCCCGGCGGGGCTGAGGACATCTGAACCGCGCCGTAAAGGAGGGGAGGAAGGTGAGAGGGAAAGCGGAAAGAGAAAAATGAGTGCCATAGTGGAGGGCTCCGAAGTAATTTCGACTCTATGGGAAATTTGGAGGACGCTTAAGCTTCGCCTTTAAGAATGGAATGCGATAGCGTTATCGCGCCCCGTTCGCACCGTCTACTCATTTGCTTGCCGCGCTTTTGAGTGACACAAAGACGGAGTTCACATGATAAAACACTCGATAACTTGTCTAAAGCATGACTGTTTGGTAATTACTTGTTCTGAAACGTGGTTCTAAGCGTTCCTTCGCTTACAATGCGGCTGAGACGTGCACTGAAAAGGGACGCTCTGTTTCGAATTCCTACATAGAGCAACTTGCTATACTTATTTTTATTTATTAATCCTTCCGGGACGTAGAAGCGCTGCCAGCCACCTTGCCGAAACGCGCGGGCCTCAAATTGCAGTCGTAGTTCGCCGGCAACATCGTTGCCGATCCGAGCCTGCGCGATGAAGATCTCAGAGGCCATGCCCTGTCGATCTTATTCCGTGCGCCACACGCATGATGGCGCTACGTGCACGCGAAGCGAAGAGGAAGTACAGCGGAAAAGTAATTTGCCACTGGCTTAACTGCGTGTTCTGTAATTTACATGCTCATAATTATGACTATACGCCACAATACACTTCTCTAAGGGACATTTATGAGACAACACTGCAATCAATAGACGCGCCTGTGTCCATTTCAAACCATCTAGCTGGCGTGGCGGAGTGGTTAGCGTGCTCGTCTCGCACCCCAGAGGCCCACGTTCGATTCCACAGGTCAGCGATTTTAATACTCGTTTTTATTTATTAATGCTTCTGGGAATTTTCGCTCACGGCCAACACCGGACAACTCGGGACGGCGGTCGCCGACGACGACACCGACTTTTCTGCGACACAGGACCAATAACGCTATGGGAATGCGTCGACGCCTTTAGATACGAGGAAGATATCAATAACAGAGAGAACTGAGAAACCCTGCTGCGGAGCGAAGACCCCGCTTGGCAGCAGCAAGCCGTCTGCCTAGGGGCCGAGGCCCATGCATTGACATCGCACAGCACAGGCACGCCTCTGCGTTTCGCCTTCATCGAAACGCAGCCTCCCGCTGTTGGGTTCGAACCCGGGTACTCAGGCACAGTAACCTTAACTAGAGTGCCACCACGGCAGGGCTTGGGCAGAATATCACCAGGGCTATGAATGTGGTTTTCTTCACACCGAAATCGGTTTCCTACGTAGGCTTGGCTTTGTCACCATTGCCAACCAATGACGAAAGAAGAATTATTTGCTTCCATCTCTACTTCGAATATTTCCGCGCAGGCCACTATGACATTGTTAATGAATCAGGATACGAGAGTTAGGTTGAGGTGGGCTTATCAAAGAACAAATAAAACACATTAATTTACTAATAGAATTGTTATCAAAGGCGGCGGTTCCATCCTTACCGTGGAAGCCGCATTTCTGTGGAGTTGATATATAATCACAGCAGTGCTATGGCAGTAGTTTGCAGTGCGCGAAAAGACGAATAAGGAGGAAAACAATATACCCAGGAAAGAAACATGTGTTCAAGTTGAGTACTGAAAGTGTCGGGAACGTGCTCTGCCAGTCTTGAGCTTGAGACAGTCGGACAGTTGGACGCCAATAATGGCATCCAAACAACTCGCGTGAAAGGAAAACGTAAAAGAATTTAAACATGTGCTGTGCGATGTCAGTGCACGTTCAAGAACCACAGGTGACTGAAATTTCCGAAGCCCTCCACTACGGAGTCTCTCATAGTCCGAATCGCTTTGGGACATTAAACCCCACAAACCAAACCAAGCCAAACATAAGACATTAGTACCAGAGGCAAAACTAATACGCTTTCATGAAAACGAGACAAAATATAGAATATAGCTCGGAGCTGTAGCGATGTGAAATACAGAAAGCGATTCGCCCGATGACATGCTTCTCATTAAGGATGGTTCTGAAAATCATCGCCATTTCACTCAGTTTTTAAATTTCGATGCTGGTCGCCGTTTAGCAAGCGATAAATGCGAATTAAAACATTAGACAGTAAGGCGATTCGCAATATTATTCGGTTCGTAGTCACTAGGATGGTCTGAGCGAAAGCAAGTATAAAAGGCAGTATAAAAGAGCCCTCTGCCGACAGTATGCATAGTGTCTCCACGATGGTAAGAGTTTGACACCTCTCAGCAGTGGAAGAAGCGATGGCACCGCACGGAGCATTCCGCTTTTTGTTGAGGAACCTTGCGGACTGGTTTATATAGACTTCAGTCACACTCACATATTATCAGAGATGCTTAGCTATGTTGACTGAGTGGCGTATTTTATTGTTGCCAAGAACGCAGGCGCGTTTCTGGAAGCAGAAATCGCCAGATCTAAAGTCAGAGAGGTTTCCGGCTGCTTTAAAGCAAACCAATAGCAAGTATTCTTGCTGGACGACACAGATGAAGACTACGCCGCGTTGAGCGCTTCCGGGAGAGCTCTGCTAACTTTCACAGCAAACCCGAAGCGACGTAACTGATGGTGTTTATCGCGCTTTGTTCTGAAATGGGCATGTATATAGATGCGTATGCGTTATCGCATGCGTGCATGCTTATGGGCTGATACGTAAAATCTTCAAAGTGGCCCCTTATTTGAAAGAAAACATTCAACAGGGGACTGTCTTGTTAGGAGATCGAGTTAATTTTAGTTAGAAAAGAACATCAAACAAAAAATGAAAAGACAGGACGTTTCTGAGCCTACTCTGTTTTTTAATCCAATGTGACTTTGGGCAAGTTGCAGGAACTGAATGGGTTTTAAAACGCCTGTCGTTTCATTTTTATTTCGGTTGGCATTTTCTAACCTAAAATTGTCCTTATTGGATCACTAGACTATAATACACTGTTAGCTATAATGGTTTTCTACTATTTAAGAATTTCTACTACTAAAGAACGTTTTTACTTGTTCTTGAGCACTTCATGTACCATCATCATCCCTGACCTAAAGCAGATGCCAAGAGAATTTGATGAAATATGAGCCGTATTCAAATGTCCTACAATGATTAAGCCTGCACTTATGCGAATTTACCATATTTGAACCACTGATTGTTACTATTTTCTCTACATAATATGGAATGACACCAAGGTTAAAGTGGGAACGCCCAAACAAACTTCACGAGTTTGGTTGATATATCTTTGAATCCAGAATCCCTGCAGACGTTTCGTTTTTGAAAAGTTAACTAAAGCTACAATATAATATTTGGTTCTCGGACACCTATTGTCCAATGCCGCCAACAAAAGAACATTACTAAATTTTTCTCATTAGCGAAAACCCAATTACTGCAATGAATTGTTCTCTTGATTAGTATTCAAGAGCTGATCATTGCATGATCGAGCACTGCGCACAATATGCTCATGACGGCTGGCCTATTAAGAGCGTTAATCTTTGTTATTGTAATGTAGGTACGAGGCGACATTTCGAGGCATAGAAGGGTTTATCAGCGGGGGAACGTGTTGAAAAACAAAAAAGTAGGAGAACACGAACAATGAAACGGACAGTTGAACATCACCTGGCAGACAAAATTAAGGGTCGGGAAAGGATTTAGTTCGGTCGTAGAATAGAAAATTTTAGCCTCTTAATTAGGGAATTGAAGTATATCACTTCATTTAGTGTACATTAAGAGAAACATTCATTTGCTAGTTACTGTCGTGCTTGCCGTTCCTCTTGTGTTGTTTGTCTTTTTTTTTTATTGAAAAGAATATACTACCTGTAGTCTTACACTTAGCTGGTATTGCAGTGAGGGTCGAGTGGCCTCTGCCAGAGCCAGTAGCAGGCCCGTGCATTTTCGTTTCCTTCTTCCTTCCGCCACAGCCACAACTTCCTTATTCTACGGCATAGTTAGGGTGTGCACAGAAAAGTGTTAGATATTGCGCCTTTAGTTTCTTCTAGACGAGGATGAGGAAAATTAATTTTATTTGGTGTCCCGCATGGTTTAACGCGACCGGGCCTTGGTCTCTAACACGGGAACTTCGAGATCTTGTCTCTTCGTCGCCACGAGGGCCTGCTGGATAGCCTAGAGTTGGTCGCTAAGGCCAGAGCTGCGCAGAGCGGCGGACTACCCCGATGAGAGGGTTTCTGGATTAACGCCTGTCAATTATTTTTTGTAATAAACGTACAAACAGTGCCCGTTTGCGGCAGTTATCGTAATGCTCTGTTCTTAATCTTTATAGCACGAAAAAATTTAATGAAAAAATATTTAACCGGCCTTGCGTTTTATAACAACAGAACTATCACTCTCCATTCGGTTCAGCAGTTTAAACCCTTAAGTTTGTTCTTGTTGGGATAGATAATGTTGAATCAAGAATTACTTAGTTGCGCTAATCATGCGAACATCCGCCATCAATTTCGAACAGCATTGAAACTCTCGCGAAAAACACAAATCCTGCGTGTTGTCAAGAGAGCGTTCAGAGGGTATAGCTTCTTAGTACAAGAGAATTAACACAACATCTAACGAGTTACTGAACTGCCTGCGCCCTCAAAAACTCTGTTTGCTATTTGGCAGTTCCCTCTAGGTAATTACCCTCCCAATTGGTGGAAACGTTAGTCGGCGACAGCTCAGATTAGGCGCAGTGTAGAAGCAATTTAGCTATTTTGAAATAGCAGTAAATTTTATGACCACTTTTCGCGTTCAAACAAAGTGAAAAGGAGCAGGAAATTTAAAATTGACTCTGTATTAAACTTTTAGTTTTTAGTTGATACCTTCAGAGCCAACATTGGCCGCACAATATGTTTATTTTCGTTTGTTTGTTTGTTTGTTTGTTCGCTGTAGATTATTTCTTTGGGATAACGCTTCATTCTGATTACCTCTTACAAAACTTCCAGGCAGCCACCACTAGCACTAGGCTATACTCAACACTAATACCCACAGCAGATAGCACAAGAACGCGAGACCTAAATGTCTTGGCTTGCCTGAGCAGCAAGTCAGTCATAGTGGTAAGATTACCAGATATTAGGCAAACGAAGTAAATTTTGGCAAAAAAGTAAGAAACAATGGCACGGCGTCTATGCTTCACCTTAAGGGTAGACAGAATAGAGTGTCTGATATGTATACCTTACTTTAGGTGTCCACATTATTTTTTGCGACCGCCATCCAGAGCGGCGGCACCTTTTCGGTGGAAAGACTCACATCCGCTGTCGTGTAAGAGCTTTCAGCTGCTCATCTCAAGTGTGTGGCCAAAGCTGTCGAGTTTTTAGAGTTTCTGTGTCTCGAAGCTTCTGGGTGTCCTGCACGGTTCACAGACGTTTTTTTAGTGTTTACGTACGTGCGGGCGTGCACGCGTGCGTGCATGCGTGAGCACGCGCGCGCGTGTTTGTTATGATGCTTATGGGTACAGTACGCGAAAAAAGGGTCTCGTAAATAATTTTTTGGGTACAGCTGTTGTCCCTAATATGTGCATCTCAAAATGTTAGTCAGTTTGTGCGCACTCCACAAATCGTGCTCAACAAAAATCAGGCTGAAATTATTTCATACAATGCAGTTTTGGTGGCCGGCGGCGGAAGTATATGACTTTTTCAACCACAAATATAATTTGCGTATTCAGTACGTGCATAAGTAGTTAGTGCTAAGTGTAGATTGCGTTGCTTAGGATATAGCTGAATTTCAGGAGTCATCACATGCTCTTCAGAATAACGGTTACACAACTGCTTCGGAAAAGCTAAATTTATTCCCACCCTTTCAATCGTGCTCTTATTTGCTTGTAGTTCTGGGTAAACATAATAATAAAAACATGAATGTATGCAGCAATCGTTTACAAACACTCTTCTACACTTCGCTTAGCGCAAGCAATACGGGTAAGTAGCCCCGATGGGAGAAGGAGGAGAAGGAGATAGAAAACTTTCCTCTGTAAGAAGCGTAATTGACCCGCCGCTGAAAAGTGATTCCCCAAGTTCACGGCTCGATCGTGGGATCTGAGAATTGTCTCGAGAGCTGTTTTGTTTTAAAGCAATGTTTATTTTCTCTCATCATATACGCAAATGAGGATGGTACTTTAACAAAATGTTTTCTGCAACCTCACTGCAAGATATGTTGTGAACGGCATCTATCCAAGGGGCAAGTGCTGCATCCGCAATGTAGTGGCAAAAAAACAACAAGACCAACTTCATCAAAGGTTGTTTTTCCGCAGTAAAAAGAGCAAGAAATTTTCTAAGCGATCTTCAGTACCTGCAAAACAGCATCTTGGCACGTTAGAAAGTTGTTGAAGTAGAACGAGAAGATAGCGTCGCCCGGGACAAATTGAGGGTTTTCACGCAACAAAGTATCCCTTGCAGTGAAAGACCCAGAACCATCATCCCCAAAGGAAGCACCCGCTGTGAGTAATAAATATAGGGGTCGTGTGGCCAGAAGTTGCAATGCTCAAAAAGACCGTTTGCACAGCAAAGCATGAACAAGTTTTACGGTTTCATGCCGCGATGTCTGCTGTAGAGCGGATGAAAGCTGCGCCGAAAAACAAAAGATTGGAGCTGTTCGCTGGCAACCTCTGATTAATGAACGTTAAAGGCGTCAGCGGAAACAGGCACTTGAGCAGGAACGCAAGGAAAAGTGCCTAGACTACACCCGGGACCTGCAGGCAAATTCTTCGTGTTTCAGGATCACAGTTTAGAAATCTGATCAAACCAGATTTAGAATAAAACTTTCATTCTGGCCTCCATACCGCCAAGGTAATTCAATAGGCTATTGAGACAAACTGAGCAAACCATTATTTTAGAGATGGCAGTGCACTTCCGATGCCTAAGGACGAGATTGCAGGTGCCTTTTATTGTTGACTATGCGCTGCAATGTGCAGATGTGCGGAAACTATACTTCAGGGAAACCATTGCTGCTTTGTCATCAGATGCGCAGTAGTAAGCTGATGAAATGCGATGGAGCGGCGCTTCGTGCATAAAACTTGTAATGTTGTGGTGGGGCTTAAAACCTCTATAAAAACACTGATTCTGAAAATTTTGAGTAAAACCTCTATAAAAACACTGATTCTGTAGATTTTGAGTGTGGCCCACCGAAATTTGCATGTACAACCACTGAGTCGGTCTTAATCAAATTAGGATAGAGACCAAGCTTGGTTGAGTTCAGACGAAATCTAACTTCGGGGATCCAAGGACCAAAGTTTAGACTCGGCCATCACAATTCGGTGTTCACCATTAAATTGGTCATACTCGAATTAGGTTAGACGTCAATTCTGGTCCAATTCTGACGAGTCGAATTTTGGGGGTCCGGTTGCCAATTTCGGGGAGGTGGCCCATCCAAATTTGGAGGCAACCATCGTATTGGACGGTGTCATACTAGTTTCCATGCCAAATTGGTAGTGTTATCATCATTAGCCATGCAATGTATCATTGGCACATCTTGCGGGCACGCTTTGATGACAGACGCTGGCCACACTAGGCCACACGCCACTCTCTGCTCACGCCACTGATGAGGCAAAAAAGGCTTTCGTCAAAAAAGAAAAAAACATAGACAATGCCAACTGCGGAAGGAAAGGGGGCACAACAGGTATAGACGACCAAATACATCCTATATAAAGGTCAAAGCATCTTTAACCTTCAGCCAAATATTTTTGAGTTTGACCTTTAGTCGTGGTACTTGAGCCCTCCCAAAGAAGGTTGCCGGTTCGAGTACCTCACTCGCCTCACTGTTATAGTAAGTGTGACGCTAGCCGCTGTCGAGTCACAGAAGCGGCGAGTGCGACGACGGCACGAAGAACAAACTGAACCCTTTTTTTTGAACAGCTACTCACACTGGCACATCCGTAAGTCTCAAGAAAACAACAGACCAAAGCCCTTCCCCCTTTTCTGCCTCTGGCCCGCCATTTTCTTTTGGGGCATCCACTCCATGCAACGGCAGATTTGTCCTCTTTAGTATGACAATTTTGACGCAGCCAATTTTTGTGGCGCTTTTTGAGTGATGTCTTATCATGTCGCTGCCTAATTGGCACGCACCTGCTGGGCTTGTATGCGATAAAGATCTGAACCGACTTAATAGGCTTTGCATGCCTTCTCACTACGACACGTGACAAACGCAGCGGGTGTTTTCAAATCGGTCGTTGCTGCGCGGTCGACCTTTGGCCTTCATAAAAGTAGGCTGTCGTGAAAGTCTCCAAATGTTTCCTGTATTAAATATGGCAGAGGCTCTTTATTTTTCTTTCCTTTTTGCATGCCTCAACATAATATATGCATTAAATATGAGCTTCACAAAATTCATAATGGTTTCTTCTGTGTGTTGGCTTGGCTTTAATTCCAGCATGCATGTTCAATGATTTTCTCATGTTTCAGTTAAGTAGCCATGCTTCAGAGGAACCCTGCACGTGATTTAACCACGGCGCATTCATATATTAGGAGGTGATGATAAGTTGTCCGGTTCTTTCTCTTCTTTCACTCTCTGTACGTTTGTTGTTGTATCTATTGAGCCAAGTGAAATTGGAATGCAATAAATCAAAATAGAAATATGTTAAAGCAATATTTTCGGAGAGCAGCTTTAACTAACTCTAGAAATAAATTGCACAAAGCAATGTCAAGTTCACTACTACAGAAAAAAAAAAAAAGAACTAAAGAGCAAACCATGAACCTTCGCTTTTTGAGATTTTGAATAAGATATCAGCGGGATAAAAATTAAATTTTAGACGCAAAACATTCACCATCATGGTGAAATAACACAGAAAAACACTGTTTTGGAACGGACCTTATTTCCGCGGTTTCTTTATCCTTCCACTCTGCACAAGAAAGAATGAATGCACGAGGTGCGAATTGAATGCGGCCTAGCTTTTTTCTGAACTTTCCTGTTATCTTAAGTCCCATCGTAAAAAAATATTGAGCTTCGTCTTTCTTCATTCTACCCACGGGCTCAATTTATTAAGATGACTATCTTATTTGTGTTCTTTTTACTCTAACTGGCCAAAATGTATCATCTGACCATTAAGTTAATGATACCCTCTGCGTGGAGTCGATTCCACGAATGTGACTCTTTACGAATGAAAATCTATTGCTCGAGCGCGCAAAGACGCTTAAAAGCTCTTTTATGAAAATGACACGAAGTTCCCCCCAAAAACGGCTTGCCTATTAAGCTGCCAAAGCTTTGTAGTACAAGAATTCTACTCCCTCCCTTGTCCGGCATGAAGTCCTCGATGTCCGCATTCGGGCGGGATGTGGACTAGCCCTAAATCTGGCCTCGTAATGAGCTGGCTAGTACTAGGACGTCCTTAGCCCATCTCTGCTCCTTATTTCTATCGCTACTTCTGTGCCTATTTCGTCGTTAATAAGCTTCCAGGCTATTCAGTCGCTTTTCCGCAGCCGGCTGTCCAGCTGGGTGCTTATTTGCCTTTTGTTGGCTTCTCTAGACGAGCAGTTTAGCGGTCGCATGTCTCGCATTGCAGAGATGAAATTAAAGCCGTGCTGGGCCCTATTGGCAAATTACAGCAACGTCGCGCATTTTTAAATAAGTTTCATCTGTGCAATCAGTCATTCCCAGAATCGCAGTCGCTTCCAGACCTGGCGTTAGATGTATTACCAGAATTGCTTTATCTGGTTGCTGAGTACACGATGCGGTAGGATTTAATTTACAGCCGTGGAAAAACCAAGAAGTGATTTCCAAAATTTCGCGCCAGCTTTTTTATAAAGTGCTGCTTGGTAACTAAGAAACGCAAATCCGGGTTAACAGGACACCGGTCTGAATATTTAAACAAACACGTGCTAAAAATAAACACCTTCTCTGGGTACACTGTGGGAGCCATGCACGCGGTGAAGCTTCCTTCACAGCGTTCAAATCATAGCCCGATCTTACAAAGAACGCACTCTTCAACGGCAGTGTGACGCCAAAGTGGTTGTTCTTTTGTGATTGACTGCCTACTTATCTGAGTTATGAAGAGCACCACTTTGAAAGTAATATCGTAGGCATGTAATGCCTGTTTCCTCTGAAAAGATCAGAAACCACATAGAAAATGCCCGAAGACGTTTCCGCACAGTGCGGAACCTTTCCTCCCCACCCCACTCTTGCTTCCCTCTTCCGGTACGAGATATTATGAAGGTCAGAAATGCAATGGTAGCGGCAAGTTGCGAAAGAGAGCCCGGGAGAACGTTTGCCGCTTCGGGAGTGGGAGAGGAATGAAGAGTCACCACATACTCCCTACGGAAGCTATGAAGCGCTATCAAAATCCAGAGATCTTTGATTGGGGGTGAGCGGCCAGGTAAACACTTTCTGCAGGGTATATATCTTTCATTTGTGACCGAGTAACCAATCGAGCATTGATTTGCAAAATTCCCCGTTCATGTTTTGAAAATTCATTTTTAACAGCTATTCACGCTGTTTTTTTCGTAAAATTTGCTGATGTGGGCAACCTAGTGGAGACATTTCGCGCAGCAGAAGAATGAGCTGCAAGGAGCTTGCAGGAATCTCGTGCGATCTGTGTTGCTTGCCGCAACTCTGGCGCAAAGATTAGCAAGGGAGGCGCTTGTTGATTGCGGGGAATCTGTAGTTAACAATAACATCTGGTTGTGGGAACATAGACAAGCATTACCGAAAATATGCGAATGTTCATTTAAAATGTATTTGAAAAGAACGCGTATATTATATTTCTTAGAACCCAGTGTACAAACTATGGTAGCTCACCGAGTTCTAAAAGGACCTAGTATCGCGAGATTACGACCAGGCTTTGCCATATATATACAAGTCTGAATCGCCTGATTGGCGTCTGGTAGCATCAGTTCACCGTTCATTCCAATACAGCACTGAAGACAGCCTTGCTAGACATGTCTCACTAATCTCCTTAGCCTTGGACATTCTGCATTCGCATTGAAAAACTTTATCAAAACACTTTTGGAAGATGAACGCTTTACTCTAAAACACGTTTTCATTCTTTGTTGCCTTTTTTGTGCTTTGTATGCAACGATACCTACCTCTCCCTCCAAACCGTCCCTCTTATAATTTCCCAATTACGGAATTTGTACATTTCGAAGAAAACACAAGCGTTTTCAAGGGAAATATATTTGACCAAGGTTCAGGCATGTTCAATTAATAATCAACAAATGCATAATTAGAATTTGTTTGTGTAAAAAATTATGTTTTTAGGAGTCAACTTATACCACTAGCTGTCAGTACAAAGATTATCGTTAGCACTGCTACTCAACCTAAAGGCTCGAAATTTATAAACTACTGCTGAGAGGACCTTCGGTTTACAGGGAACACCTAGACGCGAAGAGTTATCTGAGAATAATTACCATTTTTAACTCTGGTTGTGTGGTAGATGCCATTCTTAAACATTAAACATTAAACAGTGGACGCCGAGAGGCAACATGCTGCAAATAAGCCGTGGCCTCCGTGCTTAAGAGTATTTAGTCGCGCTTTGAAAACTTTTGGCGCTACGCTTTCACTACGTATACTGAATAGCAGTGTTAATAATCAGGAATCAATAACGTGCGCGAGGAGCTGCGATATGTTAAGAAGTGATATTCACTACCACCTTTCGTACGCTAAACTTCTTTACGCTCATAATTTAGAAGTATGAAGTGTTTCGAACGCATTAGCGACTTAGGAGTTTCCCGCCATATACTTCGCGATAAGGAAAACATGGCATTGTAATTTGCTCGAGCACCATGTTTTCCCGGCGAACAGGTATAATACGCTCAACTGATCGGCTTTCAAAAACACAGAGCGAACAGCACTACCGTAATCCCTGAGGACAATAATCACGCCTCGGATGTTGCGGGTGAAGCAGTGGCTAAAGACCGCTGGTTCATATGGTGATACAATGCATGTTCCTCAGACAACTTTGTCTCGTGAGAGCTCTTGTCCCCGTCGCCACCGAAAAGTGGCGGAAAGCAGTGAATAAACACAAAAAAAAATTTTTTTTTCCATCACAGTAAAAAGTTTCGCGGGAAAGGCGGAGGTGAATAAACTAAAGGAAGGAAAATAAATGTAAATTAGTCTTAGCGCAGAAGTAGTTATACTGTAGTTTCAAGCAGATCAGGTGACATAGGAAGCCTTTCAGGAATAATTCAGCACATGTGTCTAAACACGCCCAGCGACGAAGAGGACGCTCGTAATAACTGAGAGATATCACCTCGAGCCTAAAGTTCTAGTTAGCAAAATGTGTCAGAGTTAAACTAGACCAGTGAATAGATTAAGGACACCACTAGGGTGCTGTGTATGCGCATGATTTATGGGACCCGAGGCTGCAACTGACTTCGTCACCAAGGCGAACCGGGCAAAGAGTGTACGTCACTTTGAATGAGGGAAAGACTTCAAGCAGTGAAACAAATATGTGAAAATGCAATGGCTACGCAGCACTGAGGCCCAGGAACACCTGTGTGGCATGATACTACATAGAAGTTTGAAGTTGATCTGCATGCTAAAATTATTCGCCTTTCAAAGTGAAGGGAGATATGCGCTCATATTTTGAGTCTTTATTTGCGTGAACTGTTTCACGCTAACCATAAAGCATGGTTAATGTGTTTAGCGCGACGTGCGAGGCAGCAGGTGTGTGCAAAGAAACTTTCTAACCACCGGTAAAAATAAATAAGCCAGCCTTCTTTTGTTTCTCATTAAGAGATAACAGCTGTAGTTACCGAAAGAAATGAGCCCCGTAAGAAAGTTCTCGTTGAAGCTGTAGGGCAGCAAACAAATTATTGTAATTATGGTTGAAATAACCCTTACAAAAAAGCTTAATGAGTTTCTGATTAAATGGTAATTACATTCCTCATCATGCACATTAACATTTCTATACATTTTCTTGATGCATTTTTGATGAGTTTCACAAGAAAGTTGGCCACCGTGTTTCTGGTTGGTACCTAATGTGTGCATTTCTTGTGTGTTATTCATGAGTGTTGACCAATGAGCACTTTTGGATAAAAAGTAAAAGCTAAAACGTCGCGAAGCACATCAACTACATTAAAAAAAGCTAAAAAAAAAAAAATAAAACTAAGCAAAAAAGAAAAACTGCACCTATGGCGCGATTCGAACTCGGTACCTCTTACTCCGTAGCTTTCTACGCTAACCACTGGCCACTCGGGGAGCTGGTAATATCGGTAACGTATTTGCTTCTTATGTCTGGACTGCATTCATCAGATTGGGACATAATGTTTTGAAGCATGTTTCGAAGTGTACAGGCCATTGCGGCTGCTCTAACAATTACAACTTCTTGACCTTTAGAACTTGCATCTAATGTTCTAGATACCTATGCGCACTATTTTGTCCACTGCAGTCATTTTAACATGTCGAGTTTGGCATCGCTGGCAAATTTATCAGCGCTGGCTCTTCGGTGGTTGCTACCTTGGGCGTAATTTTCGCTGAACACGGAGCTGTAGCACGAACTTTTAAGGAAAAAAGTGCGACCAAGCTTCAATACCGGCAAGCGCAGCAGCGCCAACACTATTTTACTGGTAACTAAATCTTATTTGTATCTAAACATTTCGGGAAGCGTTGCGATGACTGAGGGCTCGGCTAACCCAGGTAGCACAGAATGTGGGGCCCCAGTAGGTCCGATGTAGGCAAGTGGGGCTGGGGCAACCATCATAAAACCTGCATCGGTCCCCGATGGGGCAAATGTGGGCAAGCCCCATTTGGGCTTGCCCCTGCTCCTCCTGCATGGGTCCCATAGCGGCGTTTCTTGGGCTAATGCAGAGCACATTCCTGCATCCAGACCACAAGGGTCCCTTGCCGGGTATTTGAGGGCAATCCAACCTAAATGTGGGCTTTTTATAGGAAAGCCCTCATAGATCCGAAGTGAGGCCGCCCCCATTAAATCTTTGTGGGACCAACATCGGCCGTAGTGGGGCAAGAAAACGGACATACCCACATGCTGCCCAAATCGGCCCCTTGTAGGTTACTTGAGGGCAGGTGAAATAGGAATAAGGGCTCAATTTGGGCAAGCCCTCGTGAAGCCCAAATGAGGCAGCCTTAGCTAAACCGCTTTAGGTCCCACATAGGCTGTAATGGGGCTGGAAGGCGGGCGTGCCCGCATGGTACCAAAATCGGTCCTTTGTGGGGCTTTGAAGGCCCGCGCAACAGCAGGTGGGCTCTAGGTTCAAAAACAACGTCCAGCCCAATTGGGGCTGCCCACATAAAACTGCGTTATATCCCACATGGGCCGTAATGGGGCTGGAAGGCGGGAGGGCCCGCATGATACCAAAATTGGTCCCTTGTGGGGAATTTGAAGGCACGTGCAATAGCAAGTGGGCTTTAGGTTCAAAACCAACACCCAGCCCAATTGGGGCTGCCCACACAAAACCGCTGTAGGTCCCACATCGGCCGTAATGGGGCTAGATGGAGTGCGTGCAATTTGCGTAATCATTGTTTCCAACTTTTATTTGCATTAGATGTTGCCCTAAAATACTATTATAGATGATTTGTATAACAGTTGTGGCCATGTTTAGTCGATTAGAAATTTACATGGCTTTAGTTCTCGCGCTCGTGCAAATTGCGCTACGTATACTAAAACAAACTGATTGCTAACTGTTGCCTCTTATGGGGTTGCTTTGCACAGCCTGCAACTCGCAGTACAATATTACTGTTCAGAACACACATCTCCATAGCCTGAACAAGATGTACATGAAGTCATTTCGGCTAGATGAAAGTTATGAATTATTGTAAAATTTAATATTGTGGCTGTTTAGAAAGTGCAGACATTTATAAAGTAACTACTTAATTATGTGCCTAAATATTGATTGGGAAAACTTGGACTAGGGCTTTCCATCAATTTCCCACGTCGGACCCCTATGAGAATAATGTGGGCAAGTCCAAGTGTGGCTAGCGCTATAGAACCCGCATTGGTCCTATGTCATTTTCTGAGGGGCTAACTGAAATAAAAAAAAATGTTCCTCCAAAGCGGCTGCCCAAATCGGTCCAAAGTAGGACCATCACGGGGAGTTCGCGGGATGTGCCCTTTTAACAATGCCGGAAAAATGTGGGCAGCCCCGCAAGGGCTGCCTGCATCGGCCCCTAGTTGGGCCAATTGAGGCTTTGTCGACAGCCCGCTTCGGGCCTACGTCGGCCCCTCTTGCAGCACCCACATTGAGCCCACCGGGGCTGTCCTGCATTGCCTACATCGGGCCCACCGGGGCCCACCCTTCATAGCCCACTTTGTGCTACCTGGGAATCTATACGCAGAGCAAGGAGCTCGAAAGCTTAAGAAACACGCAAAATATCATGCATTATAAAGAAGGCATTGCTTCTCGTGCCCTGGTCGCGCACATGCTCCCAGGACGGTCCAGTTCCGAGTCAACGCACGGCTCGGGTTACGTCCGCGCGTCGTCGTCGGCGCAGGTCGGGGTACCCCTGCTGGTCTCTCCAAAACGGCCTGCTCGCAGGTGCAAGGAGGCATTGGAAATGGAGCGGCCTTGCGTCCGTTAGCTTGGAGGCGGTTTGGCAGTGCGTCGGTTCGCGTACACAACAATATTCTTGCCCGTGACACCCTCAAGCATATTGTCCAACCACAGCACCCATTCGCTTGGCAAGAAGTGATTTGCAATGGCACTAACACCCAAGACGCAGGGTGTAAGCGTGTTTTGAATGAAACAAATGTCCAAAAAAGTTGTTTTTGTTTTTACAGTGCATGCTAAACAGAAATGAAAACATAGTAAAGAATATACATTCGCTTAGTGATGTATAATTTCCCTCATTTGAGAAAGTCAATGTATTTCCACATTAGCTCCTATACAAAAATACTGTTTTGTTTTCCAAGTACAAAACTTCTTGCGTAATCTCAAATGAAAGTCTGTTGCGGATCTCATGTTAAAACACATAAAAATTGCTTCTTAGGCAACATCCTACATATGCTAATCAGAAATGAAAACATAGGGCTCTGAAAGTGTGCAGTTAACAAAGAAATAATATATATTCACTTAGTGATGTATACATTTCCTCATTTGAGAAAGTCAATGTATTTCCACATTAGATCCTACCCAAAAATACTGTTGCGTTTTCCAAGCACAAAACTTCATGTGTGATCTCAAAGGAAAGTCTGCTGCGGATATGATGTTAAAACACACCTAATCTTGAATCTCCTTTGAGTGGTTGATGACTCATCAAAAACACATTACGTGGGTAACAGAAATTCAATATCCATTTTTGTAAGGGAAACGTAGGTAGCGAGGCAAGGAGAGCTCGGACAGAATAAAGTCATGCTTCACGCATGTTGAGGCCCCACCTCACAGTGAATAATAAACACCCCCATTATAGTCTGCCATGCAGGAGCAGAAAAAAATGTAAGTACGCCGCGTTTCTTTCCCATAAACTGAGCAGTCGTCAAGCTACACTATTGTTGTCAGAGATGGGAAGAAAGTATTGAAACAGAAGCCGGGGTAAAGCCCCTAATGTTTTGGCACAATAGGGACGTGTGATTACTGTGGGTCTGCCTAAAAGCCGAGGCCGTACTTTTTAACGGTTACCCCTGAAATTATTTTAACCGAAGGCGGTACGCAGTGCTTAGGTTTCAGCAATTACACGAGACTGCTCGCTTCAAAAAAAGTAACGGCTAATCTAAAATAAAGTAAACGAGAAGAGAAAAGCTTCATTAATAGAAGCGCTGCAGAAACTGGGGTTATAGGCACAAAAGAAAACACAGGAGCTCTGCAAAAAAATAAAAAAAATGCTGCGGGTTTCTAATACTTTGTAAAGGCATATTTTAAAGATTTTGGCGCTTGAATAAATCTAATCATCATTGACGCAATGAGTGAGGAACTGAACCTGGGAAGACAACAGCGAAACGCCTTGTAGACTCAGAGGTGAGGAAGCTTAAGTTTTGTACAACCAGAGAAAAAGAAAGGACAGGCAGATTTATTATTGTCATACCTAGCTTTTATTGTGCAAAAAAAATATCGTTTCCCATCACTTGTTCCTGCCTGCCAAAATAGTTGTCTTGTACAAAAATAAAGTTTAGCCTTCCAAGCAATCTCGCACACCCAGGAGCCAATAAAAAGAGCAATGACAAAAACCAGGAAAACCGCCTTACAGACAGTGTCATTTGGTTCGCTCCTTTAGAAATGGATTAGCTGAAAGGAGGAAGGGGTCTGGTGAAGTAGCACTTCTGTTTGCAGCCCTCAAACTTCTTGGCGGCGTTTGATGGCTGCGTGATCTTAGTGCATTATTTTAATGTGCTGATTTCAAAACGTTCTTGATAAACTGAATGGCTATGTTGTGCATTAATGTACCTGAAATTCATCAATATTTAACGGACGATTGCATGGCTGGAATTCAGTTATTAATATCTTTTCATCTAGACTTATCATATTCTCTTTCTGCATCTATTGCCCAGCTGTAGAAAAGAAGTAATAGTGCGTTGCCGACGACCGCTTGAATATGACGCTTGCATTCTGACTTTTTTTTTTAATTTAGTAGACGACAAATATTTTTGAGAAGCCTTTTCATTCAGGATGCCATTAAAGAGTGTACTTTTCTGTATTGAAGGTGTCTTATAACGCCAAGAAAGAGTCAACAGCAGGGATAGGGAACCCAGCGATTCCTCATCTTAACCTTGTAATAATATAAACTGAACAAAATAATTCTTCGACTGTCCTCACCCTTCCATTTCAGTTTAGGAGACCGAGTTGACAGCTCCTGCCAAGCAGGCCATTCACGGGTCGTGTCACGCCTCGCAGCCTTACGACCAGTCAGTGCCTCTGCATGTCAGCTACCACCCCCCAGAACCCTGCACATAATTTTTCGCTCACAACTGTGCCGCCGACGAAGCCAGCGCCAAATTTTCTGGCAGCATAACTTGTTAAGATCACTCGTAGGCGCTGGGAAAGGAGAATCTAAAATAGAGAAGTGAAAAAGAGAAACATATGTGCGGCACCTCAGTCGCTTATCGAAAGCTATTGGTGTTAAAGCAGCACCATGCAGGCAATACTCCTGCACCACGTCGGCGTCCAAAACTAACTGTCCTCGAACACTCCAATCTCCCCCTATATGAGTGCCGTACGAACAGACCGGGAATTACAGTAAATCTGACTGACTGTTAGCTTTAAACAATGTGCCAATGTTCTGGAAAACTTGACATTCTACGATATCACATTAATAAGCCTGCTGCCTACCCCAAACCAAGTCGACGCCTCCATGTCACGCGCTCCTTGACCTCTTAACGTGCTGCCACATCTGACGCTTCTCCGCCGGAAAGAAAACGTAAAACTGGATTTCAGTACAAGGACGGCAGTCGGGACAACTAGAATAAAGGTGCTCAAAGGCATTGGCTCAGCAGTCATGTCATTCGGAGTACTCAACGTGCTCTTCTATAATCCGGCTAGCTAATTCGAACGACCTTTCAGATCAAGACCACGAACGGTGGTAAACGTCACTACACGGACTGCTCGAGGCACACTACTGGTGCAAGATTTCTTTCCATTCCTTTAGGGTCTTTACAAATTAAGGGGATGCTTATGCGTCACTTTAAGAGGATATAAGAAGCGCCTTTAATAACGCCTGTTCATTGATGAAATTTTTAATGATGTTTCACGTATAAGTCACATCAATTTAAACATTATTATTGCTGTAACATCAATACACATCCCAAACGCACATTAGTAAGTCACAAGTACCACAACGCGCTAACGAGATGCCCCTCTGACACACTTGGTACCAACGGCCCTCCGAGGCCTGTGCGTTGCATGCCCGTCTGGAATGCAGAATACCTGGGTTCGAACCTAAGTGGCAACAAGTTTCCGTCAATAAATTAGTTATAACTTCTGAAATACCTTTCCTCCTTTCTCCTTTCTCCTTTCCAATTTCGTTATATAGCTGTATTTTCAGTGTCAGGTGTTTTAAATTCCCCCACGAGATCATGTGGTTGTGACATCATAACCCTCTTGACCAGTTAGGATTTTTCCATGCGAATATTTTTGACACTTTGGTGGCCGACAACTGCGATTAATGCGACGCCAACAGCTTTGAGACCAATGGAGCTCTATACGCTTTGCGCATTAACAACATTGCTTTCAAGCTTCGCACACTTTCGGAGGGCCTCAGCAGCGATTCTCTTCGTCACAATGCTGGAAGCGGACTGAACCGCCATCAATGAGATCTTTATAAGGCCATCGCACCACAGCAATTAACCTACGTCACGACTACTACACTGGCGGCAAAGAGCAAGCAAAATAAGTGGTGATCGTGGACTTGTTTCGTGTCACAAGGTGTCCCGTCTTCACATTACGCATAAGCGTGTGCGCAGATTCATTTGCCTGCCTTTGGTCGCCAATCCCGTAGTCGTGGAGCTCGCGGCTGAGAAAGAGGATCATGCACTGTCCTGGTTTATTAAGGCGAACGCCTTGAATGGCTCATACTCGCGGCCATGACCCTGTCAGTCCGGTCATGAGAAGAGTCACACTTCTTCGCGAGATTTCGCTGGATACCGCGAGAGTTTGACGTCATCTTTTGGTGACGTCATCATGACATCATATTCGATAATGACGTCTCGTCTCGTCATGACCGATGACATTACCAGGCGATTCACCAAGCAGACTCCGTAAGGCGTCTGATCCGCGCCCGTGCTGCCCCTTTCATTTGGCGCTTCCATGAACGACAAGCCATTTAGCATGCACAAGCAGACACAGTAAAGCAGGAATTAGCAGCGTTCCAAACAAAGGCTTTCGCTTCAATGTACTTTAGTGGTCCAACGTGCCCCTAGACATTTTTCTCCGTGGGGACGACTGAGCCCGCGAATTTCGACTTTTTGTCATTACGTTCTCACAATACATTTCACCACACATTTCCCAATATTCGTCACCTGCGGAGATTAATTTTCAAAAAGAAAGGTTTTTCTGGGTAAGAATTCGTTTTCGCCCCCTACAAGCCGCTAACATAAAAATATTCCGAATTGAAGACTCTCCAGCTTGGCGTGTTGAGGTTCGGACAATATAAGTGAAGCACCCATAAGTTGTGTTAACTTTTTGACTTGTTACTTAATGTAAACTCGCGCCTTGTTTATGTGCAGGCTTTTAGAAGACGCGGGGGTGCTTTTCCCTTGCCATATTGTTTCTTTATAACTGACGGAGAAAACATACTTGCAACTGGAACGGTATAGCTTATGTGGAAGCTTGGGTTAGTTCGTGACCCTTCATTGTTAACACAATGCTACGGACGCGAACGAAGGACACACACACCCACGGAAAGTTGCTTATTTTACCTTTGTCTGCACCTGAACGTGTACATCTGAGGTCCACCTGAAATTGAGAGGCCTAGAGTTCACACTGATTGCTGAGTACGCTTCATTATCTGCTGAGTTGGACTCTTGGAGTCTGAAGGCCAACACGGCAGCAACCCGTGTTCCCAGAATTACCAGTGGCTATTTCAGCGCCCTTCAAATACTGTGAGGAAGTTGCAGGATAAATGGGATCATTCGAAGTAAACTGGGAATTTTAAAGTGATACTTTAAACGCCCTATTTAAAAAAGAAAAGTACAAGAAATTCGAATCGCATTTTGGTATATGATACATTTAAATCAAAGGCTTGATCTCAAGGCTCCGCAGCTTCCTCCGCAAATGTGTGGTTCTATAGCCCGGTGTACTCTCCAAACTCGTTTTCCGATTTTACCTAAATTAAGATCCTATTCAGGTCACCAGGATCTTAACCTCAGATTGAAATGCGGCAGATTCGTAAGCACTACGGTCGCTCTCAACGAAGCTGTCATTTGCATTTCAATACTAGCACCGCTTTCGGCATTCTCAATCATGGTGTCTTCGCCAGGACCGTCTCCTAAATGGGCCTCTCATCCTGGAAAATAGCTCAATGAAGACACTCTGGTGGCTTTTAAAATGAGCCTATTTTCAGCGCACCTGAAATCGCACTTGAGCTGATTACGAGTCGACTTCTGCATCCACTATGCACCCGTGAACCGCCTGACAGAGTTTGGCGTTGGCATTTTTAACGCGTGTTTGGGGGTTTTCTGCGTCGGTCTGCATCGGTCAGCGTCGAATACTCAAAGCCGAGCCAGAGGGACTTTGCGATCCTGTTAAGCAAACGAATTAAGAGGAATTGAGGGGCTCGTTATGCGACCCAAAGAGACTGAAAGCCAGAGACACCTTATCGAAAATCGTAGGAAGTTTTTCGCAGTGATCAATGTGAAATATTAGTATAATCGTGGAGAGAATTGATTAGTTAATCGAAGTGAAACCAACACATGCCACAGTATGATCGCAGCCCACGACCTGACAATTTCGCGTTTGGTATACCCGGCCGACTGAGTAACGGCGAAGGAAGGCTGTTCAGTGTTAGTTCTCAAGTATTTGTGCAACTCGTAGCCTATTGTTGGTGTTGGCCTGCGCCAACCTCGTTCATAGCGGTGGGCGTGGAGATAACCGCGACTATGATGCCACGCTAATGCTTGAGAGAGGTCACATTTGTGATTATGCTTGATGGGTAATTTGAACACTACCATGGTAACGACTGCGGAAACACCCTGTCTACATCAGCATCAAACCGAACATATTGAGTTTCATGATAAAGAGGCCATTCCCAATTGTAGTACACACTGCTGCGCAATACCATGGGTGAAAAGTATGTTCTGTCCTTCCAAAGGCTTTGAAATGCTTTGTGCGTTAGCCTATTTTGCATGTTAACCTGGCTAAACTTTGTTCCTGGATAAATGTACTTAAGAGATTTGCGGTTGCTTTTGATAGAACTACAATGAGCTTGGATTAGGAATTAAGTGACCAGAAAGTGTCAAAATAACAAGTGATATCTCCTGGAGAAGCGACGGCGATGTCTGAATTCGAATCTGATGAGTAGAATCTGAAGCCAAGCTGTTTTTCTCATGCATTTATATCACGATCATATTACAGACAGAGGCGGGCCTTCAGTGCAGTCACCTGGTGTTTGTACTGTCACTGGAATAATTTCGGAAATGAGAACGCTGTGCACCAAGCGTTGCCACTGGTATCTTTTATTTTCAGCATCCGTGTCCAGACACGAGCGAGTAGCAAAAAAACTAATCTCCCTCTTTCACTGTTACCTTTATCACAAACATATCATAGATGCACCTAGATTTCTGGCTTGATAGCGTCGCCGAGTATTGACGCAGTCTCAGGACACTGACCGAAGAACGTGCAAAAGTTCATGTCTATAGTCCACTGCAATCTCACTTCAAGTCCGGACTAGATTATCTATCAAACACTCCGATAGAGATAGCTGTCCGCTTATATAATTCCACCCACTCGAGGCTATCACCATGCTGTGGTCTCATATCGTACTTGCAAAATTGCGGGTTGTGTAGTGCTATGTTGGGTTTTATGGCGCATAAGCAGCCAAGGCACTCATGCGTCATGTGCGAGGTGTATACTATAAAAAGGTGTAAAAAGGTGAAATTTTCTTTTTGGTCCTGAGAATTCTATTCAAAGTGGCAGTTTGGCTGGTGTCAAATTTTATTGCGAAATGAACTGCAATGCCGCCTCCAAATAGCAACTACTCCATGAAGAACTCGAACCCCCACAGCTTCACATCTCTACTACCCTCCGCATATTTAAGCTCCGTCGCTCCGTAGGTTGCATCAAGCTTAAAATTCTATTATTTTTTTACATAACCCGCACAAACAGCAGTGCATGATGAGCACCTTAGAAAATACAAATACTGCTTAGAAATACGAATACCGGACATAAAACGACCAGCCATTCGCGTGAATGTCATGTGTTTATGAAAGAACCGGAAAAAAATGCTGTCTTCTTGACTCGCCTTTCACCCTAGCCGGTATCGATAAAATGAGCCATTGTTTTGTAATGAACAAGAGGTCTTTTTCCAAATTGATACAATGAGCCAGAAGAATGTAGATGCGCAGAGGTCATTCTGTTTTGAATTTTGGATTCGTGCCAGTTCATACCATTCCTTTCATAGAGTTCCTTACACTGACTAGAGGGAAAGCTGAGGGCTCTGCACTTCAGCCACCATGGGCGCGCTAAGAATCATGGGCCGGTGTGCTACTTGTTGCGGGACAGTCGGTTTTTCTCGGGTACGTGGAGTGGCATTACTGCGATGTTTCTTTTTCGTCGTCATCATCATCTGAAGGTGCATACATAGACCACGAAAGCCATAGTAGCGAAGGCGCAGAAGCAGACGTCGCCAATAAATGGTTTTTGTTTCCCGAAATGCCACTAAAAACTTCTTAAGTGATTGCACAACCATACATATTTTTATAACGTTTTTCTGTTTCAAATTTCGCCTATTAGTGCGAAATATTGGTATTTGTGCTGCTCAAAACTAAGCCAATAGGAAAAAGAGCCATCGCTTATATTGGATAAATCTCACACTGACATGCTGTTTCTCTCTCTTTTTGCAATTTATAGTCACAATAGTCAATCTTAGGACATTATTTACGGTAGAACAATGTTTATCTTTGCATTAGTTTTGGCCAAAAGTTGTAGTTCTGCACTCGGTAGCTCTCCGGCCCATGATGCTTTGAGCGCCCATGGTGGCTGAACTGGCCATCTGAAAACTCCATGTAAACTCCCATAGACGGCAGCACAGCTTTCCCTCTAGGTAAGGTCTCTATGATTCCTTTAATTTAAACTCGCTATGCATCTTTTTCTACTTCCAGCAAGTAACCATTTTTATTCCTCCGCTTTTTCCTGTTGTCTTCACTTCAACACATACCCCTAATTTCACCATAGTATAATTTAGGGAAAACCTATTCGGCATATGTATTTTACTGTACCCGAGTAATTCTGTCCCTATATGTTTGTCTCCGTGAAAGACGACGTTTAGGAGAAAGAAGATTCCGAAATGGTACCAAAACAGAGCGGCAGAATTTTCGATGAAGATCGCTTGGTTTGGCTTCTCGAAAAGAATAAGGAAAAATACATGCCTTAGAACTGAATATAAACCTCAAGACGTCGGAAACAATGATCATGGTAAAAGCGGACTCTTTGCCGAACATTTTGGCGCAAGCGGAAGCAAAAAATGCAAACCGAGGCAGCGGAATACTCGTGCCGATTCAATTAGGTGCAATGTGACGTTCACAAGAGTGGACAGGAGCGGTCCTTGTGTCTTAACGAGTTTTGCCGATAAGAAATGCGCCTGCGGCAATGCGAAAAGTGCTTCCCCGCTTCCTTGGAGCGTGTATTAGCTTTCGTCTTCTTCAGACAATTCTAGCCTCTAAGGTTGCTGGAAAAAGAAAAAAAACAAAACTGGAACTCAGTTTTCGCTCACTTTCAATGACTAATGTTCATTCCTACGAAGCAATGGAGGAACTTGAAGTCGGTCAACTCTGTGTTTATTTTTTCCTTCTAAAGTTGGCTCTTAGCCGGGTATTTATTCCTTCTGATTATCTGGAAAATATGGCGCGTATTCCTTTTGTTTACTTTGAGACAACAAAAAAAGAAGAAACAATTTACTTTTTCCCTTTGAATCATTCGGATTGAGTTCCGTTCTTTGCATTACAGCTCTGAGCATTGAATGCTCGACAGGTCCTTTCACGGGTCATTGTAGCCCCACTTTACGTTGTAGTCCCACTTTGAAACGTACGTTAACTTAACCGTTAAGCGATCCTAACTGCATTACCATTCTGATATTAATAGATGAGTTTAGCCTGCCGCGAGGGGAGTGCCAAATTAAAGGTTCTGTTCCAATTAACGGTACTCTGCAATGACCATACGTATTTCAGTCACATTCCATCGCACACAGGCCCAGCTAAGAGAAGGCAAAGTGGCCCTGATTGGATGATATTTCAGTAGTGGTTGACTTCCACCATGCAGTAAACTTTTGTCATTCACGGGAGTGTGCTTACGTGCTTGAATGAGGAAGCACTTTAGTCCACGCGAGCATTCTATTCGGTAATATTCCACGTAGACCTTCATGACTCATAGTTATGAGGTGTCTCATAGAGCAGATTCTAGTGCAAAATTGCAAAATGTAAAACCATTAGTTGGATCTTTCGTAATTTAAAATATGTTTTTCTCAAAAACCTAAAGAAGAGAATGCATACGCGACTGAACCATTCTAGTAATATTGGAGCCCATCTCAATTATTACTGTCTGATATTAATTTTTGTAACTCGGTAATCCTAAAAAACAATACTTAAGGTGTCAACATAACGTGGTTACCAACATGTTGATGCGTAAGGTGCACTTATTCGTGCAGGTTCTGAGAGTAGTCTTCAAACTAAGACTGATTTACAAGTCCTATTCCGTTACGAAAAGCAGTGTTCAAAATGCTTTAAAATTATTCTGGAAGGAACGCATATGAACTTTGACCCAATAAACATTTGACTTCTAGATTGGACCATAATTTTCACTTTTCGTTTTAGTTTAAGGTCTACGCATTGACTCGTTTTATTGGAAGAGTTCTCAGAATAGTCTACGAATAAATGACAAATGAAGGTCGCGAATAGTAGGACTTTCTTGCAAAGAAAGCATTTTGCTGGCTTAATTGAATAGTATAAAGGCATAACACCGCATATAGCGACTTTCCTAACTTCCTAGTGGGAAATAATGCCTATAACAGAACTGCAAGACTCGCCTGTGCCTGGTAAAGTGTCGCCCCATGAAGCATATACCAACTTTTGAGGATTTATAGCCAGCAAGCATGGAAACACGTGTTCAGATAGTTACTCTAAATTCTTAATTGTGTGCTGTTCCATGGATCGTTGCTGCAGTTTATGTCCGCTCGTTTGACTGAAGGTGTGTGCTCAGAAGGCCCTCTCAGTTGACATGCGAGCCTCAACATCGTTAAAGTAAGAAGTAGTTGCGCTCCGGCTACACGTCTCTCAATAAGAGAGATGACACTTTTTTAGCTGAACCCAAGTATGTTATAAAAAAACTTGCTGAGCGTCTTTGACCTCTTTGGGAGAAGCCTTGCTTTCACGAACTCGCTTGGCCCTATCCTGATGCACGCCCACCTGCACGCGTTCTGTGGAGGTCCGCAAGCTAGATGTAAGGAGCGTGGTCGGAATATACATTGGCAGTTCAAATAGAACGAGAAACTTGGAAAAGAAGACTAGAACTTGGAAAAAAAATTTCTGCAAGGATCTTCATACTATACTAAGTGGCAAACAGAAGCATTCACTTGTTCTAAATCTCGCTGGTTCAATTCAGAGCACGTTCGAAACCTGCGCTAGTTTTGGACAAACGAGAAACCATCAGGACAAAACAAGGCCCAGCATCGACCAGCATTTAAACAATCCTCAGGTGAACGGTGAGGTAGAGTGCCACAATTCATTGACAAAAACTAAAGATAGTCTTTGCGTGGGCTGGGATGATTTTTGATATCCTTCTGCCAGAAAGTTTTGATGGTGCGGCTTGTATATTCTTTTCAGACGCAGCTCAACGAAACACGAAAATGCCTACAGGTCAAAAGAAGCGTTATAGTGATCGATGTGAACTATAGGCTAGACGTCGAAGATTCTGGAATTCTGTGAAGCTTCTCATTCCCAATCTGAAGGCCACTTGTGCATTACAATATAGAAGTGCACGAAATTTAATTGCAGCGTAGATTTTTTTAAGCACCCATTTTACATTACATTACATTACATTACATTACAAGGAAGCTGATGATACCTACAAAAACACAAGAGAAGGGACTGAATTTACATGCGGCTGTATCAATTGCCTTTGTAGGTGCAGAGGATTAATTTCGGTGGCGAGTTACAGCCTCAGTACGGGCAGACAAAGTTCTTCGCGCCTTACCCCAAGGCGCGGCTCTGATGTCTCCCGGAAGTGAGTCTTGGTGGTTTACCTTTCCTTCATAACCTCCACATTGTGATTTTAAAGATTACTCCGCGAAGAATTCCCAGTGGTTGTGGCTTCTTAGAGTCAATAGTGTTGAAGTACACAATTTGGATTCAACTGCATAGGAATAAATTTTCTTGAGGCTGTGATCGCACTAAGCCTTGATTAGCTCCTTGAAGTCATTGCTTCAAAGAATACAATACAGGTGCTGTTTGGTATTTCAATATTGTAAAGTCCTCACGAAGGAAGGCAGGTATTAATAAACAAATTTTCAAATTTTTAAGCGATTGTCTTTTGCTGCTGCCGTTGAATTTTTGAATAGCGAATGATGCCTTGCAACACTCCTTTGGTAGTTTTCCTGCATTTTGTCATCGTCGCCATCTGCACGCGTCTTATCACTTTTCCCTTCGTTGGCTCCAATATATGAAACCACAGTGTTGTGTTGTGTTTTGTTAGCACAGCGCGAGGTATTGTTTTATGTCGTTCCAGATTGTTACTGGTGTTCAGGGCGACTTTACTTTTCGAGTAGTCTTTAAATTGAGTTCCGCCGATAGGAGTATGTTGATTATAGCAGGGTCGATTTGTTTTCTATTTGTCAGCAAGTTAGCCCAAGCACACAGGTTTGTCAGAAAGCTTTCTGCCGTCTTCTTAATGGGTTTTGTGTCCACCGCGTGAGTATAATGTTAAAAAAGTCCACAGCCAGCAACCTCCTTTATACGCTTATATGAGTGCTAAAATATACAAAAGCTCTAGCGACGTCTCACGAATCTATCCTTAATTGTTCGTATACGTCAACAACCCTCTACAATGGGCCTCGACATATATTTTGTGTTCAGTATCATGAGATTCGTTCAACAAAACCTGTTCCTTGAGAAAAGAGTCTAGCATGAACGAGGACATCTACTGAGTTTATTTGTCGCAGCATACATGTGATTCGCCGATGTAACAACGGTGTTTTAGTCATTAAACTAATGCCCTTTGCTGCTTAACGTATGGCCTTCCAGTGCTGTTTTCAAGTGTCATTGGAAAGGGTGGGCTATCATACAGTCTTCTTTACGTTTTTTTTTTTGTTTGCGTATTCAGTGCTTCAAGCGCTTCCTGCTGTGCATTGCAAGTATTGCATTTCTGCACAAGGTACAATGTACCCCGTTCCATCTGCGGAAGACATTTTCCATAGAATGTGGAACTGAAGTTACCAATATAATAGTGTGGTTTTGTAGACTTGAAGGTGCAAAATATCGGTCATAGAAGATGGACATTCTTGCCGACTCGTCTGCCGTGTTAATTTTCATACGTATATGCGCCGCTAAAAATCAAAACAATCGTTCACAGATTATTCATTTTATTTATATAAATCAATGTAATAATGATGTTTACTACAACATTGAAGTTCTACACTCTGCTCCTTCTTCTTTTTCAGCCTCGTCTTGAATTAGCAGGAATACATCATAGAAACCTTTTATGAAGAATAAAATAACTGCTCTTAAGTGGTACCTTTTCTTTTTAGTGTTTAAACGAAGAGCCCCATAAATCATAGCTTTGCGTGCTTGTTAGAGTGCTTTTGTCCGTCATCCAAGAGAGCGCAGCAAATGCTGAAACACTAAACAGGTTAAACCTAGAAATACTGGCTACAGCTCGCAATTAGTAACTCGAAGAATGAAATGACATTGCATTTTTTTTATTTTACGTCATGCGAGTAAGGTACCTTTATTGATGTTTAAAGCTAGAAAGCTAGAAATGATGAAAAATTCTGAGGTTGACAACCCTTTTGCACCTTTGTTTACTTTCTTGTTTGCTATCTTTGTTGCTAGTTTTGCTATCATTATTTGTTACAAGCAGATGTTTTATACTCGAAGTTCCGTTACTGGAATGAGAAGTATTTAAAATGAAAAAAAAAATGTTCTCTTACTTGAGCTGGGGAAGTGGGTAAAGCTGTGGGGGTCCCCTTCAAAGCTGAAGGGCAAATTCCACAACAAGGTGTTTCCTACAACAGGCCTCGAAAAGAACTGGGAGATTTGCCATTAACATGATCAGAAAATAATGGACCTTACTAGATATGAAAGACATCATATTTTCAAGAAATATTCATCACAAACGACTAATTTTTATTATTACATTCAATTGAGTATATTGGTCTGCTGTTCCTCAGAATTTCTAGTACTTTTCTTTTTTTGTTAAAAGAGCCAATAGTCGCCAATACCATATATTGTAGACAAAATTTTCTTTTATGGTGAGTTTCAATGCAGAAGATATTAGTGTAGCTCTTCTGGGGTATTAATCTGATTCTAAAGTTTCAGGAGTGTGCAAAGGAGCGCTGAGCGCAATTGCTTGCAGCGAGATAATTTTTTCTGGCTTTCTTTTTCAATGCCCTGTGAAAGTCACGCACAATACGCAAAAAAAAACACACACACACACACACACATCGTGGTTCGTTAGCACAGTGAGGGAAAAAAAGCACCGAAGAAAGCTGTCAAAAAGTAGCACCAATTCTTTCCCCTATTCATTTCATCACCTTTTGAGTGTTTTTTTTTATTTTTTCATATTGCACTGTATAGAAAACCTTGCGCCGCATGGTACGTGTGCCTCAGCAGAACCTTCACCTTCGAAGTCAAAAATGTGGAAAGTGCTGATTGACCTACGTCTTCAGGCTTCGCAAACTGGGTCAGTAATGGCAACTCAGTCTGAATTTTGGAAGCCAACTGTTGACAAAATGCTTTTCTATATCTGCCAAGGGGGATGGAGTTAAAGTTTAGCCGTGAGCATTGGACTTTTGCCAGCCAAAATGGCAGTCATATTGCATGCCATTTTCATTTCGCCAGGAGCGAGCACAGGGCACGTTGTCGAGACACGCCGTAAGCACACATCACTGCATAGTATACGGAATTGTTGTCATATATCCAAGGTACACGTCACCTGGCATAAGTAGGTTTTGGCATGTCACATAGGAGAGCAAGCTTTATTTCTTCGTGGATATTCCAGAGGGCCTGTAAGTGCACAGAGGTAAATTCCGCTATGTTACTTACGACAAGTGCAGCAAGGCCACGCAAGCTACTGGCGAAAGTTGGTCTTGCTGCGGGACTCACAGAAGTGCAACGAACGCGTCACAACACTGGAAATAACGCCTCCAAGGTCTTATCCTTGTTATGCCTAGAGTGTTAAATGCTCCGTTGTCAACAAATCTGTCATCGACGTTGTAGGTGTTGTGAGCGTAAACTCACGAGCGTGACTGTGACAGGTCTTAGCTGAAAGGTGACCTGACCGAGCACTGATGGGTTGGCGGGCTGTGTGACGTCACAAGACTGCCTGACATGGCCTATTTCGCAAGAGCTGCCGACTCGGGTAGCTCTCTAAAAATGGAACGAACCCTTTGAGACCGGGGTATTGCCAGTCAGACGTGCTGTCCGTAGGCCACGTAGACACGTTTTACGGCGTTCATAAGCGGGGCTGTATGTCTCTGTCAGGTGGTCCTTCCCATACAGTGGTAGTTATATGACTGTGCGCCAATGAGCGTGTGTGAGATAACACAGGCACATATTAAGTTATTACTGATTAAGCCAGCAGCGAATTGCATGCACGATACGCATGCGCAATACGCATGCGTGATAAGCATGCGCGATTCGCAAGTGGAATCGCTTACTAGACTCATCAACGCTTTAGCGTTTTATTCCTTAAAGTTGGAGCGAAATGTTCCCGATTTGTTTTGCCCTGCCAAAGCGTACGTACTTTCACTACCAATGTGGACGATAATAGCAGAGAATCCGCAGAAGGAGCCCACATTGTCCCCGTCAATAAAGTTTACTTATTTGTATGCCGATTATTTATTGCATAGCCGGTGAGTAAACAATGTATAGTAGCGATATTTGGGAGGCTGAAATGTGCAAAGAAAACGGAGAGTAAGGTCGGCGAACCTCTACGCCGCACCACGGGATCGAAGGCTTTTCCTCTTCTTCGCCTTTTGTGACGATGTGGCGCCTTTCGGTCGTGATGTGTGAAATCCGGCTGTTTCCAAATTCTCGCCCCAGCTTGTTCTGGGCGGAGTCGTAGCTCTTGCTACATTTTTACCTTCATGTCGTCGGGCAACAGGCCATGTCTGCGTGTGATTCCTAATATTTTGTTGTATGTCTCAACATGTGTTTATTTTTTGTAACCTAACGGCGATGTGAGCGTTGGCTTGTGCGTCAATTCTTGTCCCCTCTCGTTACTTCCGTGACCTAGTTGCTCGCCGTAACTCCTCAATGCTTCTTGGAGGCAAGCTCCTCGGCATATTTATGGCATCCTCTTCACTGCTGGATATTCATTCTTTTCTACTAAACATGTGTCGTGCGCTTTTACTGCCACTTCGCGTCGATTCTAAATTCTTCCTGCTGGGTTCGCCATTCTGAAATTATGACCGAAGGTCCGGAAACCTATAAGCATTGAAACTATCGAACAGATTGTGCAATGCCATCAGGCACATACTTTCGGCTTTATCTCAGTGGCTATAAGCCACAAATATGTCAACAGCTCTCAAATCATGAGGATATTCTTTCGTTCCTATTACATCCTTCGTTTACGTCTTGCGATAAACGGACAGTCACAGCTGCTCAAGCGAAAACTTCCTCCTGCATTAGTACACAATGCTAGGCATTATGGTTTGCTGCACATCAAATGGTGTAGTTCCTAAAAGAGGAAAGCGGGGCTGTAATTTGAAAAGGGATGTTGCGAGTGACACCATCGTGTTTGGCGATATTAGGCATGATGGCGCCGGGACAAATTGAAGTAATAAAGGAACCGAGGTGATTTAGGAGTACACATTGTAAGGCGAGTCGGTCGTACATGCTTAAGCAAAGGAAATGTGCAAAAAGGCGACGGACGAGAAGTGCACAAGGGAGGGCACTCGTTCTTGTGCATTTCTCGTCCATGTACTTATTTGCGCATTTCCTTTGCTTAAGCCGAGTTGAGAAGCAGCCAAACCGCTTTCATACTTATTATAATGTAATATGAGCACCGTGTGCGAAGTTTCACTCTTTTCATCTGTATATACCCACCATCATCATCATCGCCTCTGCTCGGAGCATCACACTCAGTGTACCATGTTGTTCTGGAAGAATAGACGTTTCTTGAAGCGGTGTCGTACAAGTGGGGAAGGTGCCATACGCAACCCCATTCTCTCGCATTAGACTACCATCCTCTCTGGAGCTCCGTTTGGTATTCGCTTGCACCTATGGGTCTCCGCTAAGGCAACGGTGCTCATTCATCCCCGGATAGCATCTCCAGCCGCTGCTGTGGCTCCCCCTGCTTGGACCATCACCAGCCGCCAACGCGATCCCCAGATTTTTGCCAGCCTTCCCAGTGAGATATAGATGACTGGCTCGACGGCTACAACAGGGTCAGAACGTTTAACCGCCAGGATGATCATCAAAAACTGCTGAAAGTCGTGTTTTATTTGGCCGACATAGCTAGAACCTGGTTCCTTAAATATAAGGACGACATAGGTGGCTGGCCGACATTCACAGACTAGCTTAAGAAAATTTTTGGCACTCCTGCTGGTCGCTCAAAACTAGCCAAGAAGAAACTAGCCACTCATCAGCCAGACGAGTCATATAAGCTCGTACGTCGTACATCGAGGATGTTGTGGCCCTTTGTCACCGTGTCAGTGCTGCAATGCCCGAGTCTGAGCGTTTTCATCACATGTAGAGAAGTAGTTCGAAATTAGTCAATTTGACCAAAGCACTCTTTGCTTCAAGCTGTAAGAGTTCAGGTGGCATTACCTGACCTAGTTCTATATATATTATGCATTCTGTAGCGTTCTTGAATTTATTTAGTGGCATGAGAAGAGGTGCCTATAGCACAACTTCCAGTGCAGCCAGATTTAAAAGGTGGCCTTAAAAATCCCTTTTGCATAGCTTTACAATTCTACATGATGAGCTCTGCAACGTATGCTGGAGCCTCAAGTCAATTGTAAATCATCTAATTAAAGTTAGGATACATTAGAGCCAAGGAACCTCACTAGTGCTATTTTTTCGACTATTTAGCAAGCGGTGTAATGCACACAATCAAGACAGTTTACTTGGTTGGTTGTCTTAACAATTCCTCATTTTAGCCTCATTTTGATAAGCAGATATGCTCCCACAATCATAAACAAGATGCTCAGTGACTATATGCTACTAAAGGCATGATAAATTGTGCTAAAGTGGCTGTCCTTACGATAAATAAATAAATAAATAAATAAATAAATAAATAAATAAATAAATAAATAAATAAATAAATAAATAAATAAATAAATAAATAAATAAATAAATAAATAAATAAATAAATAAATAAATA